>JASDQU010013037.1:207031-256877 GCA_032191745.1 Picea mariana | reverse complement strand
AGGAGCTTAGCATCTCTTTCACCTTCAGCCTTAGAATCAGTCTTTGGGTTATCTCCATAAAAGATAAAACTATCTCTAAAATCCATATACTTTGGACATGCCTCTAAGTCTTACAAACACCGGATTGATAATAAATGCACTCTAATTTACTTAGGTAGATCTAGAGCTCAACAAGCACGCTTCCTAAATGCTCCCTTTTGGGACCATTTTTTGGGACACACTTCCTGCCTGTTACAACTTATATTGTATGGGGTTTCATCTTGTGATTTTCATCACATTGATGGAGACTTGTTGTTGGTACTCTTGAGCATTGGACCGACTTGGGTGATACATCTTCATGGAGCCCCTTCTCTTTATTGCATTTGATCACTTGATGGAAATCTTTGGTTGGGGGAATCTCACTTCTCCTTGGTTGGATGGTGATTGTGCTTGTCGCTTGGTGGTCTTCTCACATGTGCTTGCCTTGTCGATCACCCCTTGGTTGCCTTTTTATGGGTGTGGAGCATACTATCTCATTATGGCAGTTTGATATATATATTTATCTTGGATATGGATGATGGTTCTAGCCCCCCAAGAGATTAGATGATGATGGTTAGGAGATATATGTTTCATGATTGTTGAATTTTCCTAATTGCCTTTACATGATGATGTAGCATTATTTGGTGGCACTACAAGTGGTGTTCGACATGGTCTTTATATGTTGGATGTGTGATGGGGGTATCACATTATGATTTGATGGTGACCTAACCTTTTCGTAAGGTTAGATGATAATTTTGATGTAATATTCCCTTGGTGGTGATGGACTTTTATTTGGACTTTATGTTTTGTTGTTAAAATGAAGGGGTTTTTCTAGGGAGAACATCTTTTATTTACATGGTACAACATTGTACTCCTCATTAGCACACATGTCCAGGGTGATTTAATTTGTTGGTGACTAATTGGGAGGAGGACTATGGTTAGATTTAAGCATTAACCTTTGTGCACATATGTTGAGGTTGATTTAATTATTCAATGGTTAAAGTAGTCTAATTTATCCAAATTAAGGTTAATAGGTTGGGCAACCTATTTTATGTGCTTCCTTTTCACAGTTGGAGTGATTATTTGGACTTAGTTGGAGCTTTCTAGTGGTGCACCCCCTTTCTTGGGCACAATTATCAAGGCATGCAATATATTTTTTGTATCTTAGAGGTTGGCACACTTCTCTAGGGTGCACTCTCTTAGGTTGGTTGGACACCTTTAAGACATGGCATATGGAGGAATATTTTATTGATGAGTTCTAACCACCTTGGCACATTCTCCTAGGGCGCACTTCACTTGGAGAATATTTTATGTTTTGTTGGGTGGTTGAGGTAGTTACATGGCACAATTTTCTAGGGTGCACCTCTTCTAGGTGCTCTCCCATTTTTTTGCATGGATATTTCAACTACACTTGGCATATTTTGACCATCACTAGAGAGCACCCTCATCTCACCCTCGTCTCTTTGACTTGGCAAGTATATATTATTTTATTTGGGGTGGTTATGGAGGTTGTTATTGGGAGGCATATAGGACATGAGGAGAGTCGCATGTGTGACTTAGCATGCTCTTGTACAAAGTCTCCTTTCTATTTTTGGAGATTATTCTTGGAGAGCACACATGTGGAAGCTTTCTTCTTGCCATTTTTTCATATTCTTGGAGGATGCACTTGTGGAGACATTCTTGCTATTCATGGATTTTTGGAATGGTCAAATACCTAATTCGCCATATCTCCTTATATTTCCTTTGTGGAGATGGTCCACTTGTTATTTTTGGGTTTTGACTACATCCTTTCTTGTGGAGAGCTCCATCCACTTGGCATCTTGCACATTCATCCATGGAGTTGGTTACCTTGGAATTCACACATGTGGAGTGGTTGCATGCATACACATTCTTGGAGAAGACATTCCATGTGGACACTTGGCATTTGAATTGGTTTGATTCCTATTTTTGGTGGTGAATCCCCTTCATGAGCATTATTTGGTGCATACTCTTACTATTTTTGGATGAGAGCAAATTTGTTGGTGTTTTTATGATTCTTAGCTCTTGATAGTTATTTCCTTATGATTAATAACAAGATTCACTTTCATACAACAGTTATCATAGAATAACTATACACCAAAAATCTCAAATATAACAATGCAGCAGAAATAACAAGATCTAGAAATATTAACCATGCACAGTAGACACAAGAACACAAGAGTTTATCCTGGGAAACCCAAACTTGGAAGAAAACCTAGCAACCTTTCTCTAGAAGAATTTAGTCCAAGATATTACTAGTACATCACCATCAATAGTCAAAATACCATACAAAGAAGATCCTCCCCAAGGCTAGCATCACCAAGACCTACCTCCTTAATAATACGACCAAGAATAACTAAGCAAGAGCTTCTCCAAGTATGGCGCACTCTCCAAGATAACCATTAAACCAGAAATAGTGAAACTACCAAAATTGCAGTTGCAACTACCTTGTGCGCACTGCAGAAGAAGTTGTCTGACTGTCAAAATGAAATGAGTCAATCTTGTATTTATATTGATTTGGGTCTTCAACTTCTTCCTAGGGCTTCTTGTAATGGTATAGAAGGGTCTTCTTGTACTTTCTTGTGGAGAATGACTGCCCGAAGTTGCAAATCTCCAACACTCCCTCTCAACAAGGGAGGCATTCTCCATACTTGGATTTCTTCTATCATAGAAAGGTTGTCTTCATGAGCCATGTTGATGTGCCATATCCGCACATGCATTCCATCCCAAAATATGCATGTGATAGCATCTCGAGTCCATCCACTTCTTGACAGGAGAAGGACTACACCTAGGCCATTCACCACTAGCAGAGCACCATGAGTGAATGAATAATTACCCTTGGTCATATCAACACTAGCATAGCCTTGTGCAAGACCAATCTAGGATAATGCCTGCCTGATGCTTATCTGGGCCACTCACCACTAGCAAAGCCCCATAGATGAGTGAATCATTCTCCTTTGGTCATATCAGCACTAGCATAGCCGTGTGCATGACCAATCTAGGAAGAATGTCTGCTCGAACCTGGAGAACATCAACATACCTAGGCCATTCACCACTAGCAAAGCCCCGTGAGTGAATGAGTCATTCTCCTTTGGTCATATCAGCACTAGCATAGCCCCGTGCATGACCAATCTAGGAGAACGTCTGTCGGATGCCATCAACATACCTGGGCCATTCACCACTAGCAAATCCCCGTGAGTGAATGACTCATTCTCCCTTGGTCTTATCAACACTAGCATAGCCCCGTGCATGACCAATCTGGGAGAACATATGCATGATGCCATCAACATACCTGGGCCATTCACCACTAGCAAAGCCCCGTGAGTGAATGAGTCATTCTCCCTTGGTCATATCAGCACTAGCATAGCCCCGTGCATGACCAATCTGGGAGAACATCTGCCCGATGTTGAAACATCAACGCTCATCACTAGCCAAATCAACATGGATAATCTTGTGTATCATCCTCCTCAGCCAAATCAGCATGGCCACTCTGGGAGGATATCTGCAATCTACTCATCTGTGGATAGGTATTGGATCTTCACTGCTCCCTTTTGTACCATGTCTCGGATGAAGTCCTGCAAGAAGCTTCTGAACTTGCACCACTTCACGACTTGCGACACTGGTTGTGACATACTCCGTCTCTGTTGTACTTAATGCTACAAAAGCTTGCTTCCAACTTATCTCGAAAATCGTAATTGATTCCAAGTTGAAGCAACATCCTGAGGTGCTCAATCTGTCTACTGCACTCCCTGCTCAATCGAAATTTGTATATCTCTACAGCCTCACTTCATCACCTGAGACAAATCATATCCAATTGTACCATGCTTCGTTGCCACCTACTAGAACTGCCTTGGCTTCAACCAAATACTGGCTCAGGGTGCTCACTGCAAAGCAAATATCTGGCCTGGCATTAACCAGGTACATCAAGGATCCAATCAACTGCATGTACATCGTGGGATCCACCAAATCTGAAGTAGAATCACTCAGCTTCTTCAGATATCTCATCATAGGTGTATTCATGGACTTGCAGTCCATCATATCAAATTTCATCAATATCCCATGAATAAGGAAGATCTCATCTAATCTCGTCACACCTCTAATCCCAAGAGTACATCCGTCCAGGATCCTCCATCTCGAACTTTGAGGCCAACTCCCTCTGTCACTGGAGTCAGTCCTGTTGTCCAGTCTGCCTCACTAGTTGCTTCCTCTGTGACTGAGACAAAATCCATACCCAGTCCTCTTTACTGGCTGCCTCCTCTGTCACTATACCAAGATCTACTGAAACAAGTGTATCCTCCCAGGAGATCTCACATCTCCTCGAATCCAAATCATGACACTTGTCTGTCAGTCCTAGAAGATGTCTCTCTCCCACCTGAACCTGAGGGGGGAACTCCCTCTAAATGATGGCTCTCCCTCTGAGCCAACTGACTCTCTCTGAGATCAGGCTCACTCTGAGTCTGCATGCTCCCTCTGAAGCTTGACTCCCTCTGAGTCTATACAATCTCCAGAGCCATCTACTCCCTCTGCATCTATTGACTTCCTCTAAAGTTTGATCTCCTATGAACTGTCCTAGGGGTTGCTCCTCCCTACTGGATCCTAAGGGTTGACTCCCTCTGAACTTTGGCTTCCTTCTGAGCTAGTACTTGGCGGGGCCACCTGCCTCACCACTGGTGGAGTCATCTGCTCCTCACTGTCATTCTCCATGTAGAACACTCTGTATCCCACAAAAGTATCCTTCTTTTCAGATGGTTCTAACTTTGTCTTCTTCACCTTCGGTATATGGATGTATATTGTCATGTATACAACTCCATGTCTGGATAGCCTGCTACATGTCTCAAACTAGAGACCATCAAATATGTTGCCTCCTGCAACCGTCAATATAGCTTCCTCCCAGATTTATCACCTTTGACCTGGCAGGAACAAGCGCAATAAAAAAATAGCAGACAAGAACAATATTCTTATGATAAGGAAATAGGAACAAGCATAAAAATGGGAAACAGGAACAACACTTTTCCAGTGTTGTTACCAATCATTCCTCCATGGTAACCTGCCCGGAATAAAACAAGAACAAAAGACAAGAGCAACACTTTTCTAGTGTTGTGACCTCCATAGTAACTTGCTCGGGACAAAGACAACAACCAAGAACATCTCCTAGAAGAGATCAATTTCATCTTGTAAATAGATGCATCATTAGTACTAAATAGTGAGCATTTACAAAATGATCGTTGTACTAACAATATTCAAAACATTTCATAGCAAAAGTAATTAGCAGTAATAGATCTCTAAAGAATGTTGTCTCAGTTACAATATTTATTTAAGATGCAGCAATATAAAAAAGTCAAACCTGATATGCAAACCTAGAGTCTTAATTGCTAGGGAGGGTGTGTTATTCCTTTGAATGCACTAGATCCAATGATCCCTTTGGGTCATTGCTTGGACAAGGTCCCTTATACATCCCCTGCAAACACCCTCATACTCTGCTAAATGATAAAACTTGGAAACATATATAAGTGCATAGCTCTGAAATTTGTAGCACCATCCAGCTTGTCTTCTAATCTCAAGGTTTGCGCAACTGGCAACTGCAACTAGCAACTGGCAACCAGCAACTGTAACTGGCATCTATAACTGTAACTGTAACTGGCAACTACAACTGCAACTAGCAACTGCAACTGCAACTGTAACTACAACTACAACTGGCAACTACAACTGTAACTATGCAGTGGCAATATTTCAACTAGCTCTGATACCATGTTGGTGTTTTTATGATTCTTAGCTCTTGATAGTTATTTCCTTATGATTAATAACAAGATTCACTTTCATTCAACAGTTATCATAGAATAACTATACACTGAAAATCTCAACTATACCGGTGTCCAAGACTCCTTATAGAATGAGTACCTTGGAATTAACAGAGCTAAAAATGTAACTGCAAGACCATATAGATAAAGGATACATTCAACCAAGTGTGTCCCCATGGGAAGCACCCATCTTATTTGTGAAAAGGAAAGATGGAACTCTCAGGCTATGTATCGAATATAGAAAGTTGAATAAAGTAACATTGAATAATAAGTATCCATTGCCTTGAATTGATGATTTATTTGACCTATTGAGAGGGAGAAAAGATCTTCTCAAAAATTGACCTAAAGTCGAGATATCATCGAGTTAGAATTAAGGAAGAAAACATCCACAACATAGCTTTCAGAAAGAGATATGGTCATCATGAATTTGCAATGGTGTCGTTTGATCTCACATATGTGCTCGCAACATTCATGTGCCTCATGAATAGTGCCTTCAGTAAATACTTGGACAAGTTCGTGCTTGTTTCCTTTACGATATACTAATATATTTGAAATCGAAAGAAGAGCATGAGGATCATTTGCAAATGGTTTTTCAAGTGTTGAGAGAAAACAAGTTGTATGCAAAACTCAACAAATGTGACTTTAATCATAAACGGATTCAGTATTTGGGTCACATTATCTCAAAAGAAGGAATATCAGTGGATCCAAAAAAGATTGAAGCCATAATGAATTGGCCCACTCCAAGAAATGTGTTTGTGTAATGAGTCTACCTAGCATTTTCAAAAAGGTGTTTTTCTATAAAATTCTTACTAGAATAATACCTTGGGTGGGGATATCTAGTCTATTGGTCATATCTTATGGCAAGGCATTTATTCCCTAGCAACAGCTATCAATTTTTTTTGCACATAAAAATCCCAAGTTTGGTGTTATATTCTAGTCCTCTGAAACTATGTCTCCTCTAAAAACTGAAAAACATCGATTATCTATGTTGAAAATGTCTTCTCTCTATGGTGATGAGCATGGTCATATGGGCATGGACAACTTCAAATCTATGTTTCCCATTTTTGTTGTATGTTGTCAACTATTTGCAAGCATGCCATTTTTTATACCTTAATTGGTTACGTTGTTGACTCTTGTGATTAGGATGTCGATAAGGTGTCCTTGTAACATGATCTTTGCTTACCATAATTTGAGTTTTCTCGATTCACCTTTGGTGTTATATCTTCTTCATACACTTGGGTCACTCTATTGATCACTGATATTTTATCAGTACATACACTTGAATTTTTTAGGGTTCTTGTATTTGTTGTTTGTACTTTCAATCGTTGTTCCACGAGGACACACCCCCTAGGGTGGGGGGCGCATCCCCCACATTTCCCACGCTCCTAGGACGGGGGACGCTTGGGGAAACGTTTCCCCATGTCCCCCTTTTGGGGAAATGCAGGGAGACGCAATGAGGGATGTTTCCACAGTGTGGGGAACAAGTTTCCCCAAAGGGAGTGTTTCTAGGCATCCACCCATGAAAAGGGAGGTTTATGGGCGTCCCCCCTCGAAAGGAGGATTCCTGGGCGTCCCCCCAGAAATTCTTCCTACTAAGGCTTAAAATCAAAAAATAATAAATAATAAACAAGCAAAAAACAAAAAGGAAAAACAATTTATTAACAAAAACCTACCTAATTCTATTTTAAACCTCAATTATCATTTGACATATGATATAATAATATATCATATTACTTCTTTTTGAGTCATGAGTGAGAGAATCGATCCCATTCGAGAGCATTTGCCATCATTGAGCCAAGCCCACGTGAGAGAGCCTAGAGCCCACGTCTTTGAGCCTACCTGAGAGATCATGTCCTTGAGCCTGTGTGAGAGCCCGCGTGAGTGTCTTTAAGCCCACATGAGAGGTGCCATCGAGTGATCGGGGTTTTTAAGTTTCTTTAGCCACCTATCGAGCTCTCTTATAGTCACGATCCACTAAGTGCGCAGTCAAATGAGTTCTACTAATCGTGGGGCTGTTGTTAGCTGCCAATCGAACTCTCTTAGCCACCAAGTGAGCCGCCAAGTGAGCTCTGTGAACCGTGGGGTTGTCGTTTTCTTAAGTCGCCCATCAATTGGAGCAATTGAAGTTGCTGAACTTTTCTTTAGCCACCCAACAATTGAAGCATTGTTGCATTGGAGCATTGGAGCGGCGTTTGGAGTTGTTCAGTCTTTTCTAAGTTTTTTAGCCGCCCAGCGATTGGAGTGATTGGAGCATTCTATCTAAGTTTCCCTTCAGTAGATTTTTTCTTCTAGCAATGAGGAGGTAGGGTCAAAAGTTTTTGTTTCAAATCTGAAATTAAAATTAAAATGCTTTCTCTTTTTTAATTTATGTGCTGTCCTTTCTTAGTTTTTATCTCCATTTGTTGTTTTTAGCCTTCAAACTCAGCATTTGGGCACTAGTCAACAACATAAAATTAAAAAAATAATTAAAAACCCTTGCTGCAGTGACACTGATAGTGATTACGATACCCAACCAGAGGGTCATGTTGGGAATGGGACACAAATTGGAAGTGGGACTGGGAGAACCTCATCATCATTGAATGAAACCCAAGGCAATGTGAATGATCTATCCCCACCAAAGGTCTTGCCAAATTATGCAAAGGGGCCATTAAATCCAAAAATGCACTTTTGCTATATGCCACCAAAGTAATTGGCCCCTCAACCAACATAAAACCAGGAGGCAAAAGAGGTGGGTCATGAAAATGGACATGCAATATTTGTGGCCATCCTTGGGTTGGGAGTTATAGTCAAGATGCACCTTTTGGGCATAGGTGGCAAAGGGGTTAATGTATGTACAACATTAACCATGATGGAAAGATGAGCTTTTGAGGATACAAATGGAAACAGATACAAAAGGCACCTTCTCTAGCCAAAATGCCATGCACCAAGCTTATCAGAATGTAGAAGAAGCTACAAGCTCCAAAAGAAAATCAATGTTCAACCAAGTTTCCGGGACAGGAGACGCACAGAGGGGACGTGTGGAAGCACCACCAAATTTTAGGGAAATGGTGGGCGGGGGGACATCACACAAACACACACACACACACACACACATATATATATATATAAAATTTTAAAAATAAAAATAATAATGATAAAATCTCAACAATAACAATTCATCCCATGCAAATTCATCATTATGCAATGTAAATACTAAATAGTAAACAGCAAAATACTATATAGTACTAAATTCAAATTTGTTAATGATATAAACATGATTCAAATTCAAATTCAAATTCAGTAATGAAATACATTTCATAAATCATAAATGAAATAGAAATAGTAAAATATTGATACATTGATTTAAATTCATCATCCATCATTCTAGAATCTAATAGTAATTAGTACTAAGCAAAATAGTAGATACTAAAGTCTGAAACAGTAAATTGGAATTACTCAAACTCAAAAATAGTAAAGAGTGATGAATTAAAGACTCAGTCTGAGGTCATTGGTGTTGAAATTAGTGCAACTGCAAGAGCCATTCTCCTGGAGGATGGCATAAGACCCTAGTTGTGTACTAGGGCCCCCAGCACACTCCTGGGGTTTCTTGGTATGAAACCAAGCAGTGAGAGCCATGGCAAAAGACCCTTGTGAGGGCCCCCAGTATATGACTGGGGTTCTTGGTCTAGGACCAAGCAGTAAGACCCTAGATGTGTTCTAGGGCCCCTGGATGTGTTCCAGGGAATCCTTGCTCGGTGCTTGGATTGATCCTTGGATGTGTTCCTTGGTGGTTGATATAAGTCCTTAGATGTGTTCTAGGACCCCTGGATGTGTTCCAGGGAACCCTTGCTTAATGCATGGGTTGATCCTTGGTCTTGTACCTTGGTGGATAAGACCCTAGATGTGTTCTAGGGCCCCCAGATGTGTTCTGGGGTAACCTGGTCTTTGACCAGGTAGATCTTGGTGTAATACCAAGATGTGTTGATGTGTGATCCTCTTCCTCTCTCCCGGGATGGTCCATGAGACCTAGGAGTGCCTATGAAGATGGACATGACCACATTGTTGATGTACCCTCTTATGCAGTGATGATAAAGTTTATAGGTCATTATGAGACTCATGTGGACATGTTTTTCCATTATGGACCCCCCCCCCTTGACTTTGTCTTAACAGGTACCCTTGTTGTTTTGCTTTCCCTCTTGGTTTATGTGATTGGGGTTTTATATGTGATTAGGGTTTTTATAATTAATATTAATATTAATTGACATTTTAATTAATATTTATATTAATTAAATGTCAATATTTAATTATAATTATAATTTCCCTAACCCCTCTCCCTAACTATAAATAAGACCCTACCCTCTAGCATTCTATCATACACACACTCTCTCCTCTCTCTCCTTGTTGCAGCTACCTCAATGACTACTCTCCTTTGTTGGTGTGGCCTCTCTTTTCGTTATAAATTTCAAATCTGAGATTTTTGTGTTGGTTGGAAGCTTCTTCTTTAGGGTCTGTTGATGTATGATTGTTGGATCTGTTTCTTCTGAGCTGTGAGGTGCCTCCCAAGAGCTGTCAAACCTGTCCTCTTGCACAGAGGTGTCTTCATTAGCTGCCGGACCTGTTCTTGTGGGTGTCGGATCTCCCTTTTAGGGCCACGGACCTGAGTACAGGTGTCACGGCCTCCTTTTGGGTCGTCTCCTTTGTTGTATGAAGGATGCTGATCCTTCTCCTAGCTGTCGCATGTTGAAGTTGAGGCCCCTGTGGGGTTTCCACTTGTTGTCCAGTCTTTTTCTGAGTTGAGGGTTTGTTGTTTTGCTTGTTGAGGGTCTACTATTATTGTTTATGTGGAGGGTTCTATCTATTGGGGCTATTACTGTTATCTACTTGGAGGTCTGTGGTATTATTGTTGTTTCTTTTTGGGGTCTCTATCTTTGGCAGAACTGTCCCACAGTCCACATTGACAGAGATCAAACCCTAGAGGTTTGATCCATGAACCTAAACTAATTTCTGGGCATATTTACAGAGGCATACATCCACATATGTGACAGGTACATCTATCATTGAATCAGGAGGTAAGCTAAAAGTTTATTTTTATACTCAGAAATCTTGTTTGTATTCAGATCTGTTTATATCTCTTTTTCTATATGTTGATCTAGTAAACAAAAAAAATTTAAAAGCTTTTGTTTTTCATTTTTTCCCTACTAACAATCAATATCTAGAGTCAAGACTCAAAAGTTAAAACTGAAAATTAACAATTAACAATGGACAATGAACATTGAAAATAAAATGAGTATCATGGAGTCAATCTCATTGACCGGTCCTCTACATCCATCTGTTGCATGAAGTCATCAAGACCATCAATGGGAATGTCACTATCTGTCTCTGAGTCAAAGTCACTCTCATGTGTAACCAATGGCACGCCAACCAAACCATGTTGCAGCTCATCAGGTTCATCCTCCTCATCTATTTGTGCACCGTCCTCTGGATCCACATCCCATCGTGTCGTTGGTCCCCTCCGATGCTATGGTGTCTTTCTATGCACAAGACGTAAGGCACTATGCATTACAACTAGATTCTCTCTCAATAGAGTGGATGAAGCTATATGTGGACGAATTGCTCTTTGTTGCGGAGGAACTAGCAATCTGAGACGACAAGCAAATAGCAAAATGTTGGATCTCTGGAGCATCATCCCCATGCATGGTCCACCAACCAATGGGGCCATCCTAGCCTAAGTCATTGCAATCTTCCCTCACATCAGGCTTGTTGAAGGGACCATTGAGACTTGCAAACTGCATCAACTGTCTCCTAAGTGTTCTCCCCTCTTCTACACTGTACATCTTTGTATTGACAGCTTGAAATCCCTTCTTGACCTCTGGATCCTCAATGGTTGAGTGCATAGACTACCATGTGCAAAGGTATGTTCATTCAATCCCACCTACGCTGAATAATGGGCCAAATTTGGGTCATATAGAATTGTAAAGAGGGATCTTTCTCACGAATGGCTACCTTCACTTGACCCAACATGCTATCAAAAGTCTCATAGATTTCTCCAAGACTAGGAGAATCTATGTCAGTGTAGCAAATAACCTCAACTATATTGCGTAAGAGTGACACCAAATAACCACAATCTATCCACCAATCATTATCCGATATCTGAACCCTGATTTTCTTTGCCTCATTTATCTTGGATTTTGCCCACCTACTCCATTCTGATGTCACAACCATCGCCTGCAATGCCGATTGCACCTCCAACATCCTCTCCAATAAGAGAAAATAGCTAGCATATCTAGTCTCTATGAGCTTGAGGAATTCCTTCCTCGAATGCGACCTATACATGGATAAGGAGGTGTGGTGATTGCAGATAAACATATGCACATTTCTCACAGCTATCACCAAGTTGGATGCCCACTCAATTTTGCCAATGTCTTTTAGTGCATTGTTGAATGCATGTACACAACAAGGGGTCCAGAAAATATGCATGTATTTACTATGAATCAGCAACCCAACCGATCTACTTTAAACCTACCTAATTCTAATTCTACCTATATCAACAATTTATTAACATAAACCTACCAAATTCTACTTTAAACCTCAGTTATCATTTGACATATGATATAATAATATATCATATAATTTCTTTTTGAGCCGTGAGTAAGAGCATCGATCCCATTCAAGAGCATTTGTCATCCTTGAGCCAAGCCCACGTGAGAGAGCATAGAGCTCGCGTGAGAGAGCATAGAGCCCGCATGAGAGCATAGAGCCCGAGTCTTTGAGCCTGTGTGAGAGCCCGCGTCCTTGAGCCTACATGAGAGCCTGTGTGAGAGCCCACGTCCTTGAGCCTACATGAGAGCCTGTGTGAGAGCTGCCATCGAGTGATTGGAGTTTCTAAGTTTCTTTAGCTGCCTATCTAGCTCTCTTAGCCACAATCCACCAAGTGAGCAATCGAGTGAGTTCTATTAGTTGTGGGGCTGTTGTTAGCTGCCAATCAAACTCTCTTAGCCACCAAGTGAGCCGCCAAGTGAGTTATGTGAGCCGAGGGGTTGCTGTTTTCTTAAGCTGCCCAGCAATTCCAGCGATTGGAGTTGCTGAACTTTTCTGCCGCCCAGCAATTCTAGCGATTGGAGTTGCTGAACTTTTCTGCCGCCCAGCAATTCAAGCATTGCAGCATTGGAGCAGCGATTATAGTTATTGTTCAGTGTTTTCTAAGTTCTTTAACTGCCCAGCAATTGGAGCGATTGGAGCATTCTATCTAAGTTTCCCTTCAGCAGATTTTTTCTTCTAGCAGTGGGGAGGTAGGGTCAAAAGTTTTTGTTCCAAATCTGAAATTAAAAATTAAAATGCTTTCTGTTTTTTAATCTGTGCTGTACTTTCTTAGTTTTTATCTCCATTCTTTGTTTTATCCTTCAAACTTGGCATTTGGACACGTAGTCAACCATATAAAATTAAAAAATTAATGAAAAACACTTGCTGCAGGTTGCCATAAATTAAAAACTTGCACAGAAAATTTAAAAAACAACAGAAGTGATTACAGTGATAGTGACAGTGACACTGATAGTGATTCTGATACCCTAGTGATTACGATACCCAAGCAGAGGGTCATGTTAGGAGCGGTACACAGGTTGGAGGTGGGACTGGGAACACCTCATCATCATTGAATGAAACCCAACGCAATGTTCTATCCCCACCAAAGGTAGGCAACATTAAACCCAAAAAAACCACTTTTGCTATATGCCACCAAAGTAATTGGCCCCTCAACCAACAGAAAACCAGGAGGCAAAAGAGGTGGGTCACGTAAATGGACATGCAATATTTGTGGCCATCCTTAGGTTGGGAGTTATAGTCGAGTTAAGATGCACCTTTTGGGAATAGGTGGCAAAGGGGTTATATGTACAACATTAACCATGATGGAAAGATCCAAGCTTTTGAGGATACAAATGGCAGCAGATGCAAAAGGCACCTTCTCTATCCATAATTTCATGCACCAAGCTTATCAAAATGTGGAAGAAGCTACAAGCGCCAAGAGAAAATCAAAACGAAAGCAATCATCCATGAGCCTCATGCCTCCACCATCTGTTGATAGCGGGATATCTTCATCCAAACATAAGGGTTCTCGTTCTTGTGCAGTGGGACCAATTATTGCAGGGATGTACAGTAAGTTGAGTCGTGATGATACAGATGATGGCATTGGAAAATTTATTTTTTCCAATGGCATTCATTTACGTGTTAGTCGTTCTCCTTATTATAAGGAGATGGTCAAGGCAATTGCAACAGAAGAACCCTCATATCTGCCCCCAAGTGAACATAACTTGAGGACTGTGATCTTAGACAGGCAAGTGTCCAATATCAATGTGCACAAAGAGCGGATGAGACAGACATGGGTGAGGAAAGGTTGTTCTATTGTTATGGATGGGTGGATAGACATTGCCAAACGTCTACTCATCAACATCATAGTTACATGCATAGAGGGGCCTTTCTTTCTTAGAGCTATTGATTGTTCTAGGGGCGCAAAGATGCAGCTTTCCAATTTGAGCTTCTTCGAGATGCTATAGAGGAGGTTGGGCCCACCAACGTTGTACAGGTTGTAACAGATGCAGCAACAGTGTGCAGATCGGCTGGGTTGTTGATTTAGAGTAAATACAGGCATATTTTTTGGACCCCTTTTTGTGTACATGCACTCAACAACGCACTGAAAGACACTGGTACACATATAGCTTCATCCACTCTATCAAGAGGAATAGACTTGCCTTTAAGAGAGAAAAGAAGCTAGTTGCAGTGCACAGTTCCCTACGTTTTGCGCATAAGAAGACACCAGAGTATCGGAGGGGACCGACAACACAATGGGATGCGGATCCAGAGGATGGTGCATAGATAGATGAGGATGAACCAGATGAGCTGCAACATGGTTTGGTTGGTGTGCCATTGGTTACTCATGAGAATGACCCTGACTCAAGATAGATAGTGACATTCCCATTGATGATCTCGATGACTTCATGCAGCAAATGGATGTAGAGGACCAGTCAATAAGATTGACTCCATGATGCTCATTTTATTTTCAATGTTCATTGTCCATTGTTAATTTTTAGTTTTAACTTGTGAGTCTGGATTCTAGATACCGATGACCTCAAACCGAGTCATTGACTCGTCACTCTTTACTATTTTTGAGTTTGACTTCTTTAATTCAACTAGATCGATCAATGATTCCTTGTTGGTAAGTTGTTCTAACTTTTTCTTGTTGTGACTTCTTCTTGTTCTTCAACTTCTTGATTTGAGTGACCAAACTTTGATTATGGTTCTTTAAACAAAAATTTTCTTTATCTTTCTCTCATAAGTCCTTGTTGAATTACTTCTTGAGATCTTGAATTTGTTGTTGTGATACTTTCTCATTTTGTTAATTTTTGCTAGTTCATCCTCTAGTTTCTTAATTTGCGACTTAAATTTATGCATTTGTGCATTACCTAAATACTCCTTTGCAATGTATAATCTCCAACAATTGTGACAAAGAGCATTTTTATTTTTAATGGTCAACAAATACTCAAACTCTATTGCATAAAAAGGAAATTTAGTCCAGAAAGCTGAATTATTTGTGGAATTCTTATTTCACAACTTACAGGCTTATTTCTTCAATAATAAATAGGTGCATGAAGCACACAAGGGTCCCACCAAAATCATAACCTTCTTCAAATATAATTTGGCTAAAATGATAACCTTACTTCAACTCATGTTTCAAATATGTTGATGATTATAGCTACATGAGACATCCTCTGGGACACAGACCTGAGAGAGAGCCCATGAGTTGGATGTGTGGTTCCTATCTGAGACATAACCGGAACATTGTGTTGGCCTCCTCTGTGCAGAGAGTTGAGATGATACTCCAGATGATTCTCATGTGTAACGCAATGAAAAAGAAGATCTGTTGAGTTGGACGTGCTTGTGGCTAAGCACAGGTGAACGTGTGAAAGCCCATGAGCTGGGTGCATCGTTCTAAGACAGAGATGAAACAATGTATTAGCCTCCTCTGAGTAGAGAGTTGAGATGATGAACTCCAGATGACTCTCCTGTGTAATGCAGTGAGAAAGAAGATCTGTTGAGTTGGACGTCCCTGTGGATGAGCACAAGTGAACGTGATCCTAGTGGTTGAGCACTAGTGAGTGTGGTTCTCCTGTGAGACGCAGTGAGATAGAGATGTGGACACCCCTGTGGCTGAGCACAATGGATGTGCCCCTAGTGGTTGAGCACTAGTGGGTGTATGAAATCCCTTGCTATATTGTTCAAGGGTCAGACTTACCTGTAACCTTGTTTGTAATGTAAAGGGTACAGGTCGACCCCACCTTAATATTAAAGTAAATGTAAAAGATAATTAATATGGTAATTATTAATTATATTGTGAGTTATTGAGGTCGGCCCTGATGTGCCAATAGACACTACTTTGATAGGTTCATTCTAATATAAGTAAAGGTAAATTCCCCATTGAGGAATCATATCACAAGTGTAAGTTTGGAAATTTCAGCAAACACTTGTTCGTGGGAAAAGTGCGCACCTCTCTTGGGCGCTAGGTTTCTAGGGTTTGTGAGAACCCTCTTGTGTGCTAGGTGTTTATGGTGGTGAAGGTCTTTCTCTTGAAGAATATAGCAAAGGATTGGCAAGATTTTCTTCCCTTGTTGAGAAGAGTTTCTCAGGGTACTTCTTGTGTACTTGTGCATGGTGTTTCTTCTTGTGATCTTGGTTGTTGCAACAAATTGTTTATGGTTTAAGTAAAATGCTTAAATGGAAAGAGCTTCATGCTTAAGCCTTGCTTATTGAAAAATCAACATGATTTCATAGCATAGGTCTTGAACAACCCATTGCACAAGCATCTACCAGTCTCCTCTCTTTTCTGCAAAACCGTACGACCCTCCTAGCTTTTCCAGAAAATTCGTACGACCCTCCTTTCTGAAGTGTTCTAGCCCTTAATACTTGGACGTTGGAGCTAATTTTGACATAAGAGAGTACAGCCTCCTCCAACGCACCTCCAGAAACTCTCAGAGTGAAAATCCAAGCATTTTGAAATTTTGGCCATAGGGTTTCTAGGGTTTCACAATTTTCTGTAGAATTTTGGCTTTAAGGTTTCTGCAGCTCATTGAAGGAGCGTTTTCAGCTCGCCAGTATTCCTGTGACATTCTTAAGGCTTATTGTTGGCAGTCATAAGCCCAACAAAACCTAAAAGTGTTAGCCTAGCCTTGCCATTAGGTTTTCTAAGTCCAGTTAGTGCAAGTTTGTGAAGAAATCCGAAAATATGAACAGGACCTTAGTGGAAGATAGGCTTGATGGATCAAGCAACTTCATGTTAAAAATAATTAAAAAGTACCTAGGTAAGTGTTTCTCATCACCTAGGCGCCTAAGGCGTGAGAAAGTGCCTAATGTGGACCCTAGTCATTTAATTTGGAAGATACAAATTAAAAGGTGACTTTTTGAGAGTTAGGGAAAGTGGGTGAATGAAGGAATTTTATCTCCACCGTTGATCACGTCTAATCTCAACCATTAGATGAGATGACTCTTGAGATTCCCTCATGAGGTCGATTAGGGTAGGAGGGCACACCCATTGTTGGGTGGTTGAAACATTTTTTGAGAGAGCAAGAGAAGAAATTCGAGTTTGGGAAAGAGGCCATTTTCGCAGAGATAGGGCAGGCATTTCAAGGCTGAAAACTAGCACACATTTCGAGGCATAATATACAACATTTATTGCAGGTCGTATTATACGAATTGAACAGGCTGTGCAGCATTAAAAGCTAGCACAGAAATCGAGGTAGAGTACAGTTCAAAAAAGAGGTCTTACTGTACGGATTTTCAAGTTCCGTACAGCAGGAAAGAGGCACGAAAACAGAGGCAGAAAGTACAGTTGAGTGAACATTTTGTACTGTACAGATATCGTACGGTCTGTATGACTGGTTTTCTTGCACAGAAATCGAGGAAAGTTTATGTGGTATTTTCTAGGTGGTTTTGGCACGTTTTCCAAGGCGATCGTACAGCATTTAATGCTAAGCTTTGAGCTGTAACAGTTGGCACAGATTTTGAGGCAGTCGTACAACAAGGAGGCACAGAAAACGAGGGGCAGACCTGTACATGAGTGCAGGAAATTCTGGCACAAATTTCGAGGAGTTTTTGCTCAGTTTCTGTGTGAAGACTTGGCACGGTATTCGAGATAAGTTTGTCATTAAATTTCTGAAAATGAATATGTTGTAAAAGACATTATCTCTGAAGCTCTAAAATAACAAAAACTCCCTCTCTCACTAGTTTTCCCCTTGTGGATTTTTCTAGGGTCATTGTTAGACCAAAAATCACTGTGTTATTTTTCTGAGTTATATGTGCTGCTGATATATTTTATTTCTGTGTTAAACGATGTTCAGAATACTCATGTTTCAGTTCTGAAAATTTATTTTACGCCGAGTTTAATTGGCTATCATTGGGTTTGGGCATTAAACATTGGCTGAAAATCAACGAGACTTGAAACTGGGTGGGGTCTGAAATTTTACACTTCAACTCATGGAAGTCAAGGCTTTAGGTCACCCTTGAAGAAGATGACCTTTTGAGTTTGATACAAAAGACTTTACCAGAAACAACTACCGATGAAGAGAAGGAAATAAGAAGGGAAGAAGACGTCAAGGCAAGGAAAATACTCATCTACTCAGTAAGAGATCATCTCTTACCTCGTATTGCTAACTTGAAGACAGTTTATGAAATGTATGAAGCACTAAAAGACATGTTTGAAAGTGACAACACCCTCAGAGCCCTCACCTTAAAGGGCCAACTTCAAAGTACCAAATGACAAAAGGTGATACAGTTGCTACCTTCTTTATGAAGATATCAGAGATCAAAGAACAGCTAGGTGCCATTGGAGAAATCATGTCTGACAGAGAACTTGTATTTTCTACTCTCAACAACCTTCCAAAACACTAGGAACCTTTTCTTCAAAGCATCAGTGAAAGAGAAAAGTTACCAACTTTTGATCGTCTGTGGACAAACTGTACTCCAAAGGAACTTAGACTCAGAAATAGAGTGGAAGATTCCCCTGATGACAACCATGCTCTTGCACTTCAGACAAAGAAAGGAGGAAGATTCAAACGAAACTTCAGACAAACATTCACAAATGAGAAGACTCCATCAACTTCAGGTCATAATCAGAGAAGAGATGTTTCAGAGATTCAGTGCTTCAAATGTGACAAATATGGACACTATGCAAGAAATTGTCCAACCAAGAAGAAAGGAAGACAATATGCCTCCACCGTTGACATTGAACCAGACCCACCTCAAAAAGATGAAGAAATGAGAGATGAGAAGTATTTCCTCTAAAACAAATATAAAGTTGAGCATGACTGCAGATCCAGGTAAATTGTTTGATCATTAAATTTATAGTTGATTGCATTCTTAAATAAGTGAAGGGTATTATCTCTAGTGTGGGAGCCCTCATGACTTGGACCATTATCCCTGGTACGGGAGTCCAAACCTTATTGATTGATTATTATACTAGTCAAGAAGACATAAAAGATCTAGCAAGCAAGCAAAAGAAGACATCCATCCTTCAGACTTCAGAGAGAGTTACTTGACTCAGAGGGAGTCAAAACAAAATGAAAAGAAGAAAGAGACAATACCTTCTCCCCGTCCAGCAGTTCAGAGGGAGACAGACATTATTCCATCTGATCCAGTTACTCCAGTTTATTTCCCCAGAGATATTGCAGTAAGGTATAAAAGGCATGCCTAGGCTCAACAAAACTCTGCAGAAGGCAGAGGAACATACAAGTCCCTCAAGGGACATCTCGAGAAAGCAAAACAGATTTTCGAGCTACCCTTCAGCCATGAGCCACTTCATTGATTTTGAGGCTCCCTGTCATGGAGAAGCAACAAGAGAACAAGTATGGCAAGATGCCATAACAGAAGAATACCAGTATATCTTAAAGAATGATGTATGAGACATTGTTTCGAGACCAATAGGGAAGTCTACGGTGACTTCCAAGTGGATCTATAAAATCAAGCATGCAGCTAATGGAAGTGTCGAGAAATACAAACCGAGATATGTGGCCAAAGGACTCCCACAAACAGAGGGAGTTGTCTATGATGAGACACTTGATCCAGAAGCCGAGTTGTTGGATACAAGAAAGATTTGACTTATGATTTCGAGATAAAGGATATGGGTATGATGCAGTACTTCTTGAGACAAGAAGTATGACAGAAGACCAATGAGACTTTTCCTGAGTCAAGAAAAATATACAGTGGGGATATTAAAGAAGTTCAGTATGACTAAATGCAAATCCATGCCTACACCGATGATGATGAATTTGAAATGATGATGATTCAGACAAGATTGTTCCACGGCTGATTGGATCACTGATGTATCTAGTTAAACCCAGACTCGATATATGCTATGCAGTGAATGTATTTAGCCAATTCATGAGTCAGCCGAGACAGACTCACTGGACAAGTAGCAAAACATGTATTGAGATATCTACGAGGCACAATTAGATATGGCCTAAGATATGCCTTCAGTGTAGACTTGAGTTTGCAGGGATATGCAGATTGGACAGAAAGTACAGTGGACCAGAAAAGTACATCTGATTGTGGTTTTATCGTGAAGTTTTCCATGGTTTCCTAGTGCAAAAAAAAACAAAGCTCTGGAGCCTTGAGTACCACAGAAGCAGAGCATATAGCATTGAGTGTGCAAAGCAGTATGGCTTCACAAGCTTCTGACAGATATACTTGATCATGAGATGGATTCTATGATTATAACCAGAGTTGGGTGAAGCTCTTTGAAAACCCTGTGTTTCATGATAGATCGAAACACGTTGAGATAAAATATCATTTTTCAGAGACATGATGCAGAGGAAAGCAGTACACGTGCAATACCTTCCTACACATGAGCAGATTGCAGACATCTTCGCCAAACTGGCTTGTTGAAGAATACCTCTCTAGCTGAGAGGGAGTGTTGATGACTACAGCCAAGACAAAGTTTGAGTACTTTCGTGCAAGACTTGGCCTTATGGAGAATGCCTCCCTAGCTGAGAGGGAGTGTTGATGATTACAGTTGCGTGAGACATCCTCCAGAACACAAACCTAAGAGAGAGGCCCTGAGTTGGGTGTGTGGTTCTTATCTAAGACAAAACTCGAACGTTGTGTTGGCCTCCTCTGTGCAGAGAGTTAAGATGATACTCCAAATGATTCTCTTGTGTAACGCAATAAGAAAGAAGATCTGTTGAGTTGGATGTGCCTATGGCTGAGCACAGGTGAGCGTGTGAAATCCCATGAGCTAGGTGCATCGTTCTGAGACAGAGATGAAACGATGTATTAGCCTCCTCTGAGCACAAAGTTGAGATGATGAACTCCAGATGACTCTCCTGTGTAATGCAATGAGAAAGAAGATCTGTTGAGTTGGACGTGTCTGTGGATGAGCACAGGTGAACGTGACCCTAGTGGTGGAGCACTCGTGAGTGTGGTTCTCCTATGAGACGCAGTGAGATAGAGATGTGGACATCCATGTGGCTGAGCACAGATGGATGTGCCCCTGGTGTCTGAGCACTAGTGGGTGTATGAAATCCCTTGCTATATTGTTCAAGAGTCAGACTTACCTGTAACCCTATTTGTAATGTAAAGGGTACAGGTCGGCCCTGTTATCCCCCAGTTTAGGCATAACTAAGCAGATTATGTCTCGAGGCCCACAAGTCCTAGACATGGAGTACAGAGAACCAGATCGACTTGAGCATCGCCCTAGAGGGCCCATCTTTTCATTCTTCAGTGCCTCCACTTTGTCAATAGTAGCAGCATTCATCACCTCAGCATGGTCCTGTAGCAGAAATGGATCTTGCTCCATGAGGTAATGAGTCTGGTATCATGGTATGTGTCACTCTGATCCTCAAAACCTTTGAATATGTGCATTCAATTATTTTTTGTTCCTAACGAGTGCTTGGATCTTATACCTATCCACTTGACCATATTTGGGGGGAATGACAAGATGCCCTAGTAAGCCGATGCCCGTAGGTTTTGAGTTGCGACTGGGGGATTCATGAGAAGCCATCCTCCGCTCCCACCATACTTACCATTTTCCATCTTTCTCCCGCTCATCCATCCCATTACACTGGTTCGGGCATTGGGTTGGCCAAATATTTAAGGGTTGTACCTTACCTTGTTGGAAGAAGGGGCTAAAGGCCCAAAGGGTAAAAGTAGTTGGCAAAAGATAGAACCCAAAGAAAGGCTCTAAGTTTCTTCTGTCAGGTAAGTATTTTCTGCTGTTTTATAACAGCCAACAGTCCAAAAGCATTTTGCTGATTTGTTACGGTTATGTTCTCAATTTTGGGTGCTCTAGCATGTCGTTTTTGTCACCATAAATTAGTACATGCATCTCAAAATAAACATAACACACCTTAACATCGTTTACTGTTGAATATGAACAGATCTAAGAAACTAAATCATGCATTTGTAGACACGGGTATTTTTGGTCAACATGACCCTAGATAAAACCCCCCTCGGGGAAAACCAGTTTGGAATATGTGCGTATATATGAGGAAAGCAGAAGAAGGGTTACAGTAAATACAATATATGAAAGAACCTGATACAATAGCAACTCCAACTGAGCTGATATACAAGATCTAAATCAACAGATGCACCCCAGAATGGTGCAACCCTCATGCAAACTGCCAGAACCACTGAATCTGCTCCAACTGCCAACTGTGAGCTCAGATCTGAAACCCCTCCACAGGAATGAAGCTCTAGTAGATGGCCTCCCTCTGAAACTGATCTCATAGCAATCTGATGGCTAGATATCCCACCAAGTACGAATCAACCTCTACAGCTAATGCGCCCCTCTCAGAAGTAGAATAGCTCCAGTAAATAATCAAGGCAAGTAGCTCCAAGCCTCCATGAATGAAAGCAAGCGACCTCCCTCAAGCATCCTCACAAAACTGACCTCATCTCCATCCTCCAAGAGTTCCTCTCTCGACAAGCAAAAGACCAAATGAAGAATGTGCCCCTCCTTCACCCTTTGCGCCCCTCTTTGACTAGCAAAAGGAAACCTAGATATTCAAGGGTGGAGATCATCTCATCTCCCATCTAATCGATGGTTGAGATCTCCCCATGAATATCTAAATCACAAACCCACTTTGGGTTAAGTTTCCTAAGTCAACTTATGTCTCTAATTCACCCCTTTGAATTAATAATCACTTTTAGGCCAAAAGTGACTAAATCTCACTTTAACCAAAGTCAAAGTGAAATTAGACAAAAGTACAAGGTACAAAGTGTAATGTCCTTCCCTCATGTGATAAGGAGGTCATAAGCACATGGGGAACACCTCCCAAGTTACAAAACTCAACACTCCCTCTTACCGAGGAAGGTGTTCCTCACCAAGCCCATCTTGTCTCTGAAATAGACAAGTTTGCCCCGTGGCAGGGCCTTGGTGAGAATTTCTGCTACCTGGTCATCTGTAGATATATACTGCAACTGAACTGCCCCTCTCTAAACCCAGTCACAAATGAAGTGGTACCTGATCTCAATATGCTTCGACCGGTCATGAAACACTGGATTCTCGGAGAGTTTTATGCAACTCTGATTATCACAGTGAATGACAGTCGGAGACATCTCCTGACCTAATAAACCAACCAGCATCTTGCGAAGCCTAATGGCCTCGCAACTGACCTGACTGGCTGCCATATACTTTGCCTCGAGCGAACTCAAAGCAACTGACTTATGCTTCTCGCTGAACCAGGAAACAAGTCCTGACCCCAAACTGAAGCAGCGCCCTAAGGTGTTTTTCCTGTCAGCAGCACATCCTGCCCAGTCTGAATCTGTGTAGCCAACCAAACTGACTCCATCTCCCCTGACATAATCTAGGCCATAGTCCACTGTCCCAGCAACATATCTCAAGACGTGTTTTGCCCCAACCATGTGAACACTCCTCGGCTCAACCATGTATTGGCTGAGTGTGTTCACGGCAAAACATATATCTGGTTTGGTGTTAACCAGATACATAAGTGAACCGATCAACTGCCTGTATACTGTGGCATCCACCAACTGGCTATCTGAAGCACTAAGCTTCTTCCAGTTGATGATCATAGGTGTAGACATGGGTCTGCAGTCCTCCATCTGAAACATGCTCAAAATATCTATTGCATACTTCCCCTGCCCGAGAAATATGTGACCCTCCTCCTGCCATACCTCCATACCCAGAAAGTAGTGCATCAATCCGATATCACTCATCTCAAACTCTGATGCAAGTCCCAGCTTACACTCAGCTATGAAATCCTCGGCTCCAGTAATGAATAAATCATCCACATACAAAATGAGAATGAGCGTGTCCTCAGCCCTAATGATGAAATAGAGGTTTGGATCAGCATCACTCTTCTCGAAGCCCGTCTGAAGCAAATAAGTATCAATCCATGAATACCAAGCTCGGGGGAGCTTGCTTCAGACCATATAGTGCCTTCCTCAGAAGACACACATGAGTCTCCCTATCACTCACCTCAAACCCCCGTGGTTGCTCTATGTACACCTCCTCCTCAATAAAGCCATTCAAAAATGCGGTTTTCACATCCATCTAGTGAATGTGCCAACCCATCTCTGTTGCTATGGCAATGATAGTCCTGATAGAAGTGTATATCGCAACTGGTGCGAAAGTCTCATCATAATCGACTCCCTCAATCTGTGAGAAGCCTCGTGCCACAAAACGGGCCTTGTGTTTCTCCACGCTGCCATCTGTAGCAATCTTGGTCTTGTACAACCACTTGGAAGTCACAACTGACTTCCCCACTGGCCTCGGAACCACATCCCAGACATCATTACACACAATGGAGTCATACTCCTCAACCATGGCCTCTATCTAGACCTGATGGTCAACTGCCTGCGCAAAGGTCTATGGCTCAGTATCCCTGATACTCGTCACTAGTGCCAAATATGCTCCCAATCTGAATGGCGACCTGCTCTCTCTGATCTGGCTCTTGGGCTCCCCTACATTCTCTCTGGCCTCCTTCAGGGTCTCCTGAAACCATCTAGGTCTCCTCTTCCTTGAAGTTGTCAACGGAGAAGTAAGGCCTCTCTGCCCAAGAGTAACTGCCTTTGGACTCGTCTCAACACTCTGAGATCCTGAAGACTATACTCCCTCTGAAGTCTGTGCCCCATCTGACTGAAACTGCTCTGACTGTGACCCTGAAGCTGTGCATGGTGACCCTGTCACCCCTGATACTGGTGTACCTGAGGACTAAGGTCGTGCTCCCTCTGAGACTGCAGCTGGCAACTCTACATCATCCTCAACTCCAACTCTCGACTCAAGAGATCTCGCAAAAACCCTATCCTCCTCAAATCTGACATCTCTTCTCACCACCACTTTCCTAAGTGGAAGAATGTAGATGTGATGGGCTTTCGACACCTCTGAGTATCCAATTAGAATCCCCTGCTGGGCTGTGGGGTCTAGCTTTGTCCTCCTCTTCGAGGGCACATGAGAGAAAGTCGAGCACCCAAATATCTTAACGTGCTCGACATCGGGCCTCCTATCAGTGAAGGCCTCCTCAGGAGTCATCTTCCCCAAAATGCTATGGGGGCTCCTGTTCTGCAGGTAAACTGCAGTAGCACATGCCTCTACCGACAAATACAAAGGCAAACTCTGATCATGCAACATAGATCTCGCTGCACCGGTAATGGCCCGGTTCTTCCTCTCGACAACCCTGTTCTACTGGGGGTTGTAAGGTACGGTCATCTGTCTCCTAATGCCCTGCTGAGCATAAAAGTCTACAAACTGTCTCGAGGAATACTCTCCCCAGTTATCCGACCGCAAGACTTTGATCTTCTTTCCCAATTGGTTCTCCACAAGAGCTCTGAACTCTTGGAACCGTGTGAAGACCTCACTCTTGGCCTTCAGGAAATAGATCCAAGTCTTCCTTGAGTAGTCATCAATAAATGTGAGATAGTACTCACAACCACTCAAGGACCTTCGATTCATGGGCCCACACACGTTCGTGTGTACTAAATCCAATATCCCAGCTGACCTGGTGTCACTGTTGTGGAACGATGCCTTGGCAAACTTGCCAAGCGCACACCCTCTGCAAACATCCCGATGCTCTATGCTGATATGTGGTACTCCGGTCACAACCTCTCTCAGTCCTCCAAGAGCCCCATGATGTAGGTGGGCCATCCTCCGATGCCATAACTCACACAATTGTTTGTTGTTGCTGCCACTCGCTACCAAACCAAGAAGTGGCTGAAAAAACAATCTGAATAGTTTCCCCTCTCTCACTCCAATCACCTGTCCTGAGGCACGTGGAGAACCCCGAGGATGAATCAGTACCTCGGTGCCTCTGAATGTCACCTCAAGACCTCTATCCTGGAGGGTGGAAACTGATATCAGATTCTTCTTCATCCCAGGGACATACAGAACGTCCGTGAATGATATGGGTGGCAAGCCATCTCTTCGACAAGCAACTGTGAAAGCTCTGCATCTCCAAGAGCAATCTCCATCCTGATCTCGCTGACTCTAAGATCAGAAAAGTTCTCACGAAGTCCAGTCATATGGCTCGAAGCCCCGTTGTCTATATACTAGACACTGGGTGTCGTCTCAACTGAAGTGCAACATGTGAGGAAAGCACACTCTCTCTGAAACTGTGTCTGAAAGTCAATCTCCTCTACTGTAGTTGTGATACGCCCCTTCTTCTTCTTCATGTTCTGGCACTATCCAGCATAGTGCCCAAACTTCTTACAAACAAAGCACTTCACTTTGCTCATATCGCTCTTCTGACCACTGCCCTGACCACTGTTGCTCTCTCCTCCTCCACTCCCCTGTGGTGGGGCCCCAAACTTGGGACCCTGCCGACCCCCACGGTCGGCCTTCTTCTTGCCCTTTGTCCAAAGAGCAAGATCCTCCTCACCCTAACCAATCTGTTGTTGCTGCTGCTATCGCTGTCCAGAAGCCTCGACTGCCAACCGAATCTCCTCCTAGACGAAGTCATCCCACATCCTCTCCCATGTAGGCATGACCTCCCTGGCAACTATGCCATGTACAAATGGACCCCACGGTTTGGTGAAGCTATTCATAGCTTGCCTCACCAAAGAGTTAAGGTCAACAACCTTGCCGACGGCTCCAAGCTCGTCTCTGATCTGAGTGAAGCGACCAAGGAATGAAGTTACCGACTCATCCTTGAGCATGTGAATGCCCCTGAGTCGATCATGAAGAACCATCTTTCGGTTCTCATTTTAGCTCTCATACAACTTGCATAGAGATGCCCACATCTCGTATGCACAAGCCTTCCCCGTCAAATGGGGTATGATATGGTCACAAACTGCATCACAAATGGTCCTCTTCGCCTTGTTGTTCCTTTTCCTGAACTCCGCCACCAAGACGAGAGCAGTGACAGGAATGGGGGGAACAGCTGCCTCGACTATATCCCATAGCTCGAGGTCCTCTAAGACGAAGACCATCCTCGCATTCCAAGGCAACCAATTGCTAGCCCATGCTAGCCTGTCCTCAACTTGCATTTGAGATGCTGACATGTCTGCCAAACTGCACTGCCCAACTGATGCTCACTCTGCCAAGGAAAACACTGTCTCACTCCTGTCAACACATGTGTGAAAAGAGACAAGTGTGATCTGACCTCACTCCTAACAAAATAAGTGTGAAAAGAGGTCAAGTCAAATCAGTCTCACTCCTACTGCGTAGGTGTGAAAAGAAACTGATGGCAAGTGTCCAAAACTGCCCAACTCTCCTCTGAAAAATTATGCCCTCTAACAACCATTGAATGAGTCAATGGCTGTCCTCAAAATCTGCCAGAAAGAAGTGTATGACAGCCACTCAAAATGCTGTCCCAACTGCCCAAAAATTCAGCCACAGAAGCTATGATACCATGTGAAAATTCCAGGTCCTATCAGCTTGCCTTCTTGGTCTGTCTTTGACCAAAGAAAGGCTCTAAGTTTCTTCTGTCAGGTAAAGTATTTTCTGTTGTTTTATAACAGCCAACAGTCCAAAAGTATTTTGTTGATTTGTTACGGTTATGCTCTCGATTTTGGGTGCTCTAGCATGTCGTTTTTGTCACCATAAATTAGTACATGCATCTCAAAATAAACATAACACACCTAAACATCGTTTACTGCTAAATATGAACAGATATAAGAAACTAAATCATGCATTTGTAGACACAGGTATTTTTGGTCAACAAGACCCTAGATAAAACCCCCCAGGGGAAAACCAGTTTGGAATATGTGTGTATATATGAGGAAAGTAGAAGAAGGGTTACAGTAAATACAATATATGAAAGAACCCGATACAATAGCAACGCCAACTACGCTGATATACAAGCTCTAAATCAACAGAGGCACCCCAGAATGGTGCACCCCTCCTGCAAACTGCCAGAACCACTGAATCTGCTCCAACTGCCAACTGTGAGCTCAGATCTGAAAACCCCTCCACAGGAATGAAGCTCTAGTAGATGGCCTCCCTCTGAAACTGATCTCACTGCAATCTGATGGCTCGATATCCCACCAAGTACGAATCAACCTCCACAGCTAATGCGCCCCTCTCAGAAGTAGAATAGCTCCAATAAATAATCAAGGCAAGTAGCTCCAAGCCTCCATGAATGAAAGCAAGCAACCTCCCTCAAGCATCCTCACAAAACTGACCTCATCTCCATCCTCCAAGAGCTCCTCTCTCAACAAGCAAAAGACCAAATGAAGAATGCACCCCTCCTTCACCCTTTGCGCCCCTCTTTGACTAGCAAAAGGAAACCTAGATATTCAAGGGTGAAGATCATCTCATCTCCCATCTAATCAATGGTTGAGATCTCCCCATGAATATCTAAATCACAAAGCCACTTTGGGTTAAGTTTCCTAAGTCAACTTATGTCTCTAATTCGCCCCTTTGAATTAATAATCACTTTTAGGCCAAAAGTGACTAAATCTCACTTTAACCAAAGTCAAAGTGAAATTGGACAAAAGTACAAGGTACAAAGTGTAATGTCCTTCCCTCATGTGCTAAGGAGGTCATAAGCACATGGGGAACACCTCCCAAGGTACAAAACTCAACAACTTCGCCCAGGGATCCCCAAGAAAGCAGTAAAAGCCTCTCAACAAGAAACAAAGGGACCCATAAAAATAATAAAACAAGACCTAGTTAGAGGATAGGGGGTCTCATCACGAGCCAGCCTATTAGGTCCATGGGCATGTAGTGGTATGACACTACTAGCAGTTGGTCACCACGCCAGGGTAATGGTTCTTGGTGGCATAGTCAAGAGAAAGCGGGTCTCATCACGAGCCAGCCTTCTCATTTCCGTGAAATGCTTGTGGCTAACATTGCCACCACTGGTCACCACGCCAGGGCAGTGTCCCCTAAACTAGCTTCTTGAAAGAAAAAGCAATAAGAATAAAGACAAAAGGCGTGAATGGGCTTGGAAACATTTGCATCCATGACAAGTGCAGCTCACCCTCTACAGAGGCACCCACAGGTAAGCCATGCATTTCCCTGGCTATCACTGCACCCCCTGCCCAGACATCCCTTACCACCTCGTCCACTCACATGGCTTGGATTTGATCTCTCCCGGAAACATCCCGCATCCAGTGAGCATTAGCCCAATAGGATGTCCTAGCGCTTCCTCCAAACTTGGCTTGTAGATTAGTATAACGTCTTTGAGCACTAGTCTGGGTAAAGGGGGTTTTATGCACATGTTTAATAACTTGATGATTAGATGTGATTGACATTGCTATGATCCCTATGACTTATGATCCCATGGAGGGCGTATCTGTTGATGTGCAGGTCCATACCCGATGGACAGGTACAAATAAGGAAATGATTAGTTTGGACCTCCATGGGGCTGAAAGCCCACCAGATGGATGTTGAGACCCCAGCAGGGGGAAGAGACAGATCAGAGGATTACACAGGAGAAAGGGAGGACGTTCCACCAGAGGCAGCTTGGCAGACCCATACCCAGGGGGGTTGTGCCCTTTCCACCAGGACGTAGGCCTTGGAAGGCCCATGACGTCACCTAGGACACCCATGACGTCATCCAATGCTTATGGAGGTTTTGGGAGGCAGTTATGTGCCAAGTGGCATGTGTGGCAGGTTCCTGAGGCCCAAGAAGGCCTAACGTTTTGCCCCAGGATGCCAATGTTGCCCTAAAAGGGCCTAACGCCACCCTAAAAGGGCATGATGTCATCATTTATGCTTGATTTAGGGTTTTAATTATGACATTTAATGTAAAACAATATTTTGATGTAAATTTGACCATGTCGGCCTTTTTTGACCTAAAGTAAAATTAAAGGTAATTGCTATTGTATGAATTGAGGGTTAAAACTCTCATTTTCTCATCATCTTTCACTCACACTTGTGTGAGGTCTGAAATTTTCGCCCTTCTTAGGGTTATTGGCTGAAATTCTAATGCCCACTTGTTGAAGGAGGGTTATTTTTGGTGTAATTGGCATTTTTCTTGGTGGAAATTCTACAACTAGGGTTTTGCATTGATGATACTTGGTGAATGTGAGTAAATTTTTGTAATTCTTCTCTTACTTGAATGGTTATAGTTTTTTACTTTGCATTTTGTTAATGAAATTGTTGGATTAAACCCTAGGGATCAAGCAATTGTTATATTTCTTGTTCTAATTGCTATCTACCTACTAGATTGTGCCAAGGAGTAGTTTTCTCTGTTGAAGCCATTGTTAGGGCCTTGCCATTGCAACACCCTATCACTTGTTCTTCATCCTAGCCGATTTTACTTTGTCATTGAGATAAAGAAGGAGGAAAACATACTAAGGCCTAGGGTTACCTACACCTTAGTAGTTGTTTTCCCCTAGGGTTTGATGGTTGAAGCCTTGGCTTACCAACACTTCATCCATCAAATTCCTCTTGTCTTTGGCCCTACTATTATCATCCTGCTCCTTCAATTCTTGCAGCTACTTTTTGACTCCATTTGCCCTATGAAAACATTGATCTAAGATCTCTTTCTCTTGAGTGTTTTGATCACAACCTTCAAACAACCAAATCTTTGAACCACTACTAATACCTTCTAACCCTACCTTAGATTGACCTACTAACCTCATTGCTGCTATTATCCATTCGAGTTATAGTCATACTTTGCAGCATTTAGAGCTTCTTTAAGTAATTGAAAGATTGACTAATGCATAGCCTTAGTTGCTTCTAATGAATGTTGGTATTATCACATCGATGATGAATCGTTCTTGCTCATTTTGAAGCTTCTTTAAAGCATTAATTGTGAAGTATCGCATTGTGATTATTGCTACTATACATCTTTGTTTACTTCATCAATATATTAGTCAATTTCTTTTATTGAGAAAGTCTCTGATTATATGAAGTACTAACCAGCTAGTGATCTTGCAAATATAGTTTCATGTTGCTTTGTTCCAGACAAGTACACTTCTGGTTTTATTATCTATTATTGGTTGTTTAGCCGGACTTTCTGATCGGTGGTGACTTGTGAGAGGGAAACTTTTACTTAGCCTTGATCCTTTGCCTTCTCAAAACCCCAGGTCACCGGGGACATCTCCCCTGGGCCTACCACCCTAAATAGAAAGAGACATCCTATTGAGGTGACAGTGATAGGATAGTCTTCCATTACGTCAATTTGTCTTAATTTACCTTTCCTTTCCGTCAAAGTACAAATTGCGCGATAACATATTGGCGCCGTTGTCGGGGAACACTGAGTCAATTCTCCTCAAAGACGACACTTTTTCGATAAGCCTTTCCTCAAGAATCTTTATCTTACAACCTTACCTGGCGACTCCACTAAGGATGATTCACTTATTTCTTTGATAATTTCAAGAAAATTATCTGGCGACTCCACTGATGACGAAGCCAACCATGACTTCTTAAGGGGACCCGAGAAATTTCAAACCCCTAGACATAAGTAAAATCCCGAGATATCCACGACAAATGCCCCCAAAGTACGAAAAATGGCTCCCTAGATTCACTGGCAGTGATGGGGAAAGAGTTGACTATCATATGGTTGAATTTTGGTCCTTCTTTCAACTCCATCCTATCAGTGATGATGCTGAAGATTTGGTGATGAAACTTTTCTCTGCCACTCTTCATGGGGATGCTAGAAAATGGTACGATAATCTCCCTGTTGCTAGTATCACATCTATGGCCAAATTGGAAGTGACCTTTCTCAGGAACTGGGGTATGAAATTGAAAGATATCCAAACGTTACTAAAAAGACTCGAATATATAAGACAAACTGAGAACGAGATTGTCAGGGATTTCGAGGGTAGGTTTCAAAAATTGCTATATCAAATTCTTGGAACCTATTATCCTAAAGAAAAGTACCTCATGTATCTCTATACCAATGCATCTTGGTACACTTAGGGTTTCTCCTAAATAAAAAGAGGCCAAAAACACTCTACGAAGCTTATGACATGGCCTTGTAAATCGAGGCAAATATCTCTTTGTCCAAGGGAAAACACATCTTCTCTCTAGGGACCAAAATCAATGAGCCTAAAGGTACCTCAGACACTCTTAGTTTGGAAGACTAGTTTCGCTTGGAACCTTTACTGTCGATTTCCAAGAAGAAGGGGGACAAATTATTGACCAACAAAATGCTAAGGTAAAAGATCTTGATGAGGTTTTCCAACCCCGCGGGGAAGAGCAAAGAATTGTTGAAGACACAGTTGAGGAGATGGAACTCGAACAAGATGATGAAGTATCGACATGCCCTCCTCTCTCTGATGAAGCCATTCACGAGCCTTTTCCCCCTGCACAAGAAGAAGAGAATGAGGTTAGTCACTTTCCTTTTCGGGATCTTGATAATGCCTTGTTTTATGATTCAAAGAAGGAAGAAGAAATGGAATCCTCAAACAATGTAGATCTTCCTCATTGTACAGTTGAAGATGAAAGGGCAACCCATGAGGATGAGACAATGATGCATGTTGAAGAAACCCAAGTCCTCAAAGCTCCTGCACAAGAAGAAACAAACACATTAAGTTACCCTCCTCTCCAAAATTTTGATGATTCTCTACTTTATGATTTGGGAAATGAGGAGGAGATGGATGAGTCGTTGAATGTTTTGAATCCTTCATGTTATGATACAGATAGTGACATAGTTGATATTGATGAGTTCATACATGTTGGAAGACGTAAATGGGATGTAGTTAGTTATGATATCGACCCCATTTACGACATTGAGAGTCATTTCCAAGTGTTTCCTTCATAGTTATCACGATAGGTTACTTTTGACATTGACAGGTGGCAACAAGGAGATGATATAATTACCAATACTTTCCAAACACCCAAGGTTGACCTAGTCCCATATTTTCCTGATGATTTTCGGTCATACCTTGAGGATTTTGACGAGTACTCCTCTGAGCACTTGGATTCATTCCATTAAGAAGATTACCAACCACCGTTATGCTCAGATCTTGATAGGAGTAAGGACATCGTATGCCTGAAGAAGGATTCTTGTGACAGCTTTCTCCAGCCACCTCCGATTACTTTACCTTGTTGTGTCATTAAAGGTGTTGTTGGGAAATATGTCTTTTGTATTGAGTTTCCTTTAAGGCAAACCCTAGAGTTCACGGGTAGGTTGAATACCTCAAGAAAAAGTATGTCATCTCAGCCTTTCAAGAGTTTGTCAGTCATCTTCTAGATCCTTGTCAATCCTTTCCCAGGCTTCAAATTATGAGGACATCCTAGGTAGCCAGCTTTCAGACCTTTTGAGTCAGTTTTCTGAACCTTTGACTTTTCACGATCCCTTCCTGAAGTGGATTGAGCACTTTCCTCATAGAATGACTTGGCATGATTTTATCCCTCCCACCCGCATCCATGAGTTAGACTTTGTGGTTTCCGATGACACGATACATTCTCTAACCCATGTTATTTTTGTGCTTAACTTATCACTGTTTTATTTTATGATGAAGCATAGAGGCAGGTATTGTGAGACTTTGCTAGGGTGGTTTCACTGGTCATTTGACTACACCTAGCATTCAGCCAACAGGTAAGTACAGGTAAGTAGGCATTTGCATTCATTGTATATACCATTTGCATTTCATGCTAGAATAGTTTGTATTTACATTTGTATATATGCTTGCTTTCGCTTTTTGAGTTGTGGGTGATATCACCACCCCAAATGATTGCTTACAGTTTTATGTTGAGTTCAGGCAGGTTACAGGTTATGCCAGAGATGTTGAGGTTCTCATGCGCTCTACGGTGAGCACATGTCCCCGAGTTAGAGCCAAATGTTATCCCCCAGTTTAGGGATAACTAAGGAGATTGTATCTCGAGGCCCACAGGTCCCTAGACATGGAGTACCGAGAGCCAGATCAACTTGAGCATGGCCCTGGAGGGCCCATCTTTTCATTCTTCAGCACCTCCACTTTGTCAACAGCAGCAGCATCCGTCACCTCGGCATGGTCCTGTAGCAGAAATGGATCTTGCTCCATGAAGTAATGAGTCTGGTATCATGGTATGTGTCACTATGATCCTCAAAACCTTTGAATATGTGCATTCAATTCTTTTTGTTTCTAACGGGTGCTTGGATCTTATACCTATCCACTTGACCATATCTGGGGGGAATGACAGGATGCCCTAATAAGCTGGTGCCCGTAGGTTTTGAGTTGCCACTGGGGGATTCATGAGAAGCCATCGTCTGCTCCCACCATACTTACCATTTTCCATCTTTCTCCCACTCATCCATCCCATTACACTGGTCCAAGCATTGGGTTGGCCAAATATTTAAGGGTTGTACCTTGCCTTGTGGGAAGAAGGGGCTAAAGGCCCAGAGGGTAAAAGTAGTTGGCAAAAGATAGAAGCCAAAGAATGAAACCTTGAGATGTTTCGCCCAGGGATCCCCGAGAAAGCAGTAAAAAGCTTCTCAGCAAGAAACAGAGGGACTCATAAAAATAATAAAACAAGACCTAGTTAGAGGATAGGGGATCTCATCACGAGCCAGCCTATTAGGTCCATGGGCATGTAGTGGTATGACACTACTAGCAACTGGTCACCATGCCAGGGTAGTGGCTCTTGGTGGCATAGCCAAGAGAAAGGGGATCTCATCACGAGCCAGCCTTCTCATTTGCGTGAAATGCTTGTGGCTAACATTGCCACCATTGGTCACCACGCCAGGGCAGTGTCCCCTAAACTAGCTTCTTGAAAGAAAAAGCAATAAGAATAAAGACAAAAGGCGTGAATGGGCTTGGAAACATTTGCATCCATGACAGGTGCAGCTCACCCTCTACAGAGGCACCCACACGTAAGCCATGCATTTCCCTGGCTATCATTGCACCCCCTGCCCAGACATCCCTTACCACCTCATCCACTCACATGGCTTGGATTTGATCTCTCTAGGAAACATCCCGCATCCAGTGAGCATTAGCCCAATAAGATGTCCTAGCGTTTCCTCCAAACTTGGCTTGTAGATTAGTATAATGTCTTTCAGCACTAGTCCGGGTAAAGGGGGGTTTATGCACATGTTTAATAACTAGATGATTAGATGTGATTGACATTGCTATGATCCCTATGACTTATGAGCCCATGGAGGGCGTATCTGTTGATGTGCAGGACCATACCCGATGGACATGTACCGTTATGGACAAGTACACATAAGGAGATGATTAGTTCGGACCTCCATGGGGCTGAAAGCCCACCAGATGGATGTTGAGACCCCAGCAGGAGGAAGAGATAGATCAGAGGATTACATAGGAGAAAGGGAGGACTTTCCACCAAAGGCAGCTTGGCAGACCCATACCCAGGGGGGTTGTGCCCTTTCCACCAGGACGTAGGCCTTGGAAGGCCCATGACGTCACCTAGGACACCCATGACGTAATCCAATGCTTATGGAGGTTTTGGGAGGCAGTTATTTGCCAAGTGGCATGTGTGGCAGGTTCCTGAGGCCCAAGAAGGCCTAATGTTTTTCCCCAGGATGCCAATGTTGCCCGAAAAGGGCCTAATGTCACCCTAAAAGGGCATGATGTCATCATTTATGCTTGATTTAGGGTTTTAATTATGACATTTAATGTAAAACAGTATTTTGATGTAAATTTGACCATGTCGGCCTTTTTTGACCTAAAGTAAAATTAAAGGTCATTGTTATTGTATGAATTGAGGGTTAAAACTCTCATTTTCTCATCATCTTTCACTCACACTTGTGTGAGGTCTGAAATTTTCGCCCTTCTTAGGGTTATTGGCTGAAATTCTAATGCCCACTTGTTGAAGGAGGGTTATTTTTGGTGTAATTGGCATTTTTCTTGGTGGAAATTCTACAACTAGGGTTTTGCATTGATGATACTTGGTGAATGTGAGTAAATTTTTGTAATTCTTCTCTTACTTGAATGGTTATAGTATTTTACTTTGCATTTTGTTAATGAAATTGTTGGATTAAACCCTAGGGATCAAGCAATTGTTATAGTCCTCGTTCTAATTGCTATCTACCTACTAGATTGTGCCAAGGAGTCGTTTTCTCTGTTGAAGCCATTGTTAGGGCCTTGCCATTGCAACACCCTATCACTTGTTATTCATCCTAGCCGATTTTACTTTGTCATTGAGATAAAGAAAGAGGAAAACCTACTAAGGCCTAGGGTTACCTACACCTTAGTAGTTGTTTTCCCCTAGGGTTTGATGGTTGAAGCCTTGGCTTACCAACACTTCATCCATCAAATTCCTCTTGTCTTTGGCCCTACTATTATCATCTTGCTCCTTCAATTCTTGCAGCTACTTTTTGACTCCATTTTCCCTATGAAGACATTGATCTAAGATCTCTTTCTCTTGAGTGTTTTGATCACAACCTTCAAACAACCAAATCTCTGAACAACTACTAATACCTTTTAACCCTACCTTAGATTGACCTACTAACCTCATTGTTTCTATTATCCATTCGAGTTATAGTCATACTTTGCAGCATTTAGAGCTTCTTTAAGTAATTGAAAGATTGACTAATGCATAGCCTTAGTTGCTTCTAATGAATGTTGGTATTATGACATCGATGATGAATCGTTCTTGCTCATTTTGAAGCTTCTTTAAAGCATTAATTGTGAAGTATCGCATTGTGATTATTGCTACTATACATCTTTGTTTACTTCATCAATATATTAGTCAATTTCTTTTATTGAGAAAGTCTCTGATTATATGAAGTACTAACCAGCAAGTGATCTTGCAAATATAGTTTCATGTTGCGTTGTTCCGGGCAGGTACACTTCTGGTTTTATTATCTATTATTGGTTGTTTAGCCGGACTTTCTGATCAGTGGTCACTTGTGAGAGGGAAACTTTTACTTAGCCTTGATCCTTTGCCTTCTCAAAACCCCAGGTCACCGGGGACGTCTCCCCTGGGCCTACCACCCTAAATAGAAAGAGACATCCTATTGAGGTGGCAGTGATAGGATAGTCTCTCGTTACGTCAATTTGTCTTAATTTACCTTTCTTTTCCGTCAAAGTACAAATTGCGCGATAACAAGCCCCACCTTAATATAAAAGTAAATTAATGTAAAAGATAATAAATATGGTAATTATTAATTATATTGTGAGTTTTTGAGGTCCACCCTATTCCGCCAATAGACACTACTTTGACAAGTTCAGTCTAATATAAGTAAAGGTAAATTCCCCATTGAGGAATCATATCACAAGTGTAAATTTGGAAATTTCAGCAAACACTTGTTCTTGGGAAAAGTGCGCACCTCTCTTGGGCGCTAGGTTTCTACGGTTTGTGAGCACCCTCTTGTGTGCTAGGTGTTTATGGTGGTGAAGGTCTTTCTCTTTAAGAATATAGCAAAGGATTGGCTGGGTTTTCTTTCCTTGTTGAGAAGGGTTTCCCAGGATACATCTTGTGTACTTGTGCATGGTGTTTCTTCTTGTGATCTTGGTTGTTGCAACAAATTGTTTATGGTTTATGTAAAATGCTAAAATGGAAAGAACTTCGTGCTTAAGCCTTGCTTATTGAAAAACCAACAAAATATTGTAACATAAATCTCCTTTTCCTCCAAGTGATAACTTACTTCCCTTAGTGATAGTAGGCTTGAATAGTACTTTTAGAAAGAACCTTCCCTTTGTCCCACTTAATACTGCTAAGATCTATATATTCCCGACTATATAACTTTTTCCCTATAATATATAATTATATTATACATTACAAGCTATAAAGTTTAACAACTCATATGCATAAGGAAATTGATCTTTATAACTTACCTTAGGACTTTGATATTGAAATTATGTTGTAATTCTTCCTTTAATTTGTATATAACAGTGATATATACCACTTTTCTAACAAGCTCTTAATATTTTTGATGGTCACAATTATTTGTAGTTGTGATTTCTCACACAGCCATGGAAGATGGGTATTGGTTTGGCACTTAACCATAACAACCTTGTCATAACGCTAGATAATACATGTTATAGCCCCTTTAATAGTACACATTGATTGCATTCGACCCTCGATGTTGTTCTTGACCCTGCCTTGCTTATTATCCATTGTCATTTCTAATTTTCCTCCACAAGTCTGTCTCCCATGATGATTTCACAGTGGTGATCGTTGCAAAGGCTAGATAAACCTTGTATTTGTGGCTTTAATTGGCAACGATGGATTTCTTGAGGATTAATTTTAATTATGTTGTAGCAGATTCTAAAGCATATGGATTTAATGGCAACCAAAATTAAACTCTTCTATAGTTGCATTGGCATCTATTCTCATGGGGCAACAAGTTATCGTGAAGGCATCTACCAAGCAATTGATATCTAACTACAGCGGCCTCCAATAACAATCATTCAATTATTTAATTATGTCGATCAAATGATGTTGCTTTTGTTGTCGTGACAATTCAATGAAACGGTGTGGTTGTGTTTCTCTAAGCTGACTTTTTAAAACGATCACCATAACCAGATCAAGATTTTTAAAAAAAAAGACCCTCAATTATCAATTATTTAGTACTCCACATAAGTGGATTTTTTTCCTCTGTTGCAGTGATTTTTGAGAAGTTTCAATGCAAGGATCTTCTTGATTTTCTCTTCAATTTGCAACAGTATAATCTTCCTTCAACGAAATTTTGAACCTTAAATGGGCAAAGGCCAACTTGTGGTCAAAGACCCGAAATCAAAGAAACTTTAAAAAATTGCGTGGGGCCAAAAGCCAACAATGTTATTGCCAAGGGCAAGGAAAATTTGACCAAAGGTCAGGTGGGAGTGACCCCGCAATATTGGCTCAAGTTGGGTTCTAATACCAATGTAATGAACAATAGTCCATTTACGGGAAAATATCCAACATGAGAAGGTCAAAAAGTTGAAATCCATATAGGATAAATAATTATTTAATTGATGAAGATGAAGATGATTAACATCCACTGAGACTGAATTGGTCGATCGAACCTTAAGAGGGTAAGGGATTACTTGCAATTCTTTAGAATTTTGTTTTTGTGCTCGAAAAGCATTAGGAGAAGCTTGATCTAATTTGGGTATAAGCTGGACAATCTAAGAGAAAGTGCTTTCATCTTCAACCTTCTTAGTGTCACAAAGGTGACACACTCTTTCATCCTAGAGTGTTTTAGAAATTGACCAACGCCTAGTTTCACTATGGAGCTCGTGAGAATTTGTTCTTATCTTAGCAATGATAAAAAAAAAATTACACTTGGCAAAACAGAGAGACAATTTTGATCTTCTAGATTAGGGTTGATTACCTCCTTATAATACCTTAATTTTTGGTTTTCCTCTAACACTTTATCACACCACATTTTCTCCTTAAATTTTGATTTAATGATGTTTTTAATAGTATCCTTATTTTGCAAAATAGTCTCTTCCATGATTCCCCAATGGCTTAGCCAAGACTGGGCGTCTTTATGCCATCCCCGCTTGAGTCGAAGGTGGTTACTGCTGGGGTTGAAGCAATTTTAGGAAGTCTCTTGTCTTCCGTGTTGTTTAACTAGTTCTTATACATTAGGTATATAGTCATAGTCGTGTTCTCAATGGGGGAAAGGCTTGCCTCCAGGACTCACGAGAGATGTTGCATCCCCAAACTTCGCATTCGTACAGATTAACAGGTGTAAGAAAAGTCTCAAAGAGGATTTTCTTCTTATCCCATATCCAAAGATCTGCTACTTTACAATTATTTCTAGCCCATAATAAGCTTTCCAACCTCCAATAATCCTTTTCTCAATGCTATAATCCCAGTTGAGCTTGTGGTGAATATCGATTCCAAGATATTTGTATGAAGTCACTTCCTCCAAGTTGTTGTTGTCATAAATAATGAATGAAAGAATGAATGAGACAAATGATTGATACAATGAGCCTTGTGATAATATACTTATATGCATTCACTAGTCATGAAAGTGAAGAGTCGTGTCCCTTAGTTATTAATTATTATTATTAGTATTATTATTATTATTATTATTATTATATGTGCTTCATATTTATTACAATCTTTTATTCTGACACTCTTAAACTCATTCAATCTTGTACTTCCAAAGCTAAGAGCTCAATTATTCTCAATCTTGTACTTCCAAAGCTAACAGCTCAATTATTCTCAATCTTGAACACTTTGAACATATTCAAACTTGGAAGTTTTATAAATAATGTGGCTTGAGATAATGTATTTCCTTGTGCTTTGCACTTTCTCAAACTTTGTCTTCTTTCTCATTTGATGTGGCTATTTCTATCTCGAACCTTCCTTCAAAGCTCCAAGATCGACATCACTCCAATACCACGTAATGATTTAGTGTACATTGTACATACATTGATAGGAAACTCTTATAGATGCTTCCCTCTAAAAAGGTGTCGAGCACCCAGCACCTATCAAGTGGTTTGATGTTGTATCGAACTATTATGGCAAATGCCACACCTGGCTCAATTTAATAGACATGACAACATTGTTTTTTCACAAGACGAAACATACCACACTCATTAGGAGAATTGAACCTTGGTTGGGGGAATATCACCGCCCCTGCTTGACCAACCAATCAAGCCCATGGTGGTGTACATTCATTGATAGAAAAGATGGTGGGAGAGAAAATATGGAATAGGCATTGTTATTACTAATGGGGCAATACAACTCTCCCACACACCTTTACATCATCTCTCATTACATTTTATAATAACCCTAAGTGTTTATAGTGGTTTGACCACCTAACCTCTAACCTCCACATCTAAATGTTATATTGGTCACATGTCCCTAACATATATGGTGACATTATAGAAATATTTATTAATCATGTATATTATTGGTGTTAAAACTCCAACAGTGTGTACTAATACAATGTTGGTTTGACCACTTCCAATAATTGTCTTCTAGAAAGCCTGCACATGCAAAGTTAACATTACATCTTGTTAGTCGGCAATGGATAATTCCTAAATCATCCATACTTGCAAGGCATACTAAATAAATATGGACTTTTAGTGATAGTAGATCAATTTCAGTATTGTCTTTCACGTCCCATGGCAACTCAACAGAGACATCAATTTCGAAACAATAATCGAAGGCCATATTGTTGCCAAACAAGTTAGTTGTGCCTTGCGCAACTAGCCATCGCAAAAATACAATTCATTTTTAACCCTACTGAAAAAATGCTTCCAAAAAGATTGGTCTTCTTTTACTCCCAAGAACTAAATTACAATATCCGTAGAGAAGTTATCCCCACAACCAAATCAGAATTTGTTACCCGATGTTGCTACTCGTTTGTACATTAAAACACATTTGCAAATGTCAATTTCAATCCCTCACATAAGACTTCAGCATCGCCTCTACTAAAAGTGAAATAGGTTGTTACCAACATAAACTCGACCACTTCAGGTGCATTAAGAGGTTACCCACATAGAATCCACCTCTTTAAATGCATTGAGTATGAATTTTGCAAGCACCTAGATGATGATACATCTTAGAACAGCCTATGTCCCAAAATTTGAGTAGCCTTAGTAAACAGAACTCGGATCCTAAAGCTATTGAAGATTTTGGTTCCCTAATATATTCAACCAAAGTTTTGAACCTCGACTCGTATTGTGAGCGTTGACTTCACAAGGCCTGACCCTAAGACAAGAAGATAGAACATCAATTTCATAAAAGAAAAGCAAGCCTACTTTCAATGACACAAAAGAGATCAATTGAATCTTATAGCACAAAAGCAAGGAAAATTTTAGGGGCTAAATTTCTCCCATGGTCTAATTTTCCATGTTTTTTCCCAAAAAGATATTCGCCAATTTCCATTTTTTCTACAAGTGATTTGCCCAAATTCTATAGAATATAATTATTTTACCTTAAAATAGCCCAAATTTTATAGAAACTATATAATATCCTTAGAAATCTAAATATTTTTCAAAAATATCACCAAACATTTTATAGTTTGAATATTAAGGACTAGAAAGATTCGCCAAGGTTTCTACATTTTGAGATAAATTTCCATCCTTAAAATTATCCCTGCACAAAAGTAAATTGGATAAGACACCACAGTAAAAACATTATTTTGTGAGTCATTCCAACTTAATTTTGACATATATGGAAAGCAACAAGATATTTAGTTTCAAAGGGCTAGGTTTTGTAGGTGTGGATCAAAAACAGCAATAAAGTCATCACATATATGTGCTTATACTAGGGCTTGTTATCGCACAGTTTGTAGATAGGAGAAGAGGCTACAAAGTAGAGAGTCAAACTGGCGTAACAGGAACCTATCCCACCCAATGTCACCACGATGGGATGGTTCTTTCTCTTTAGGGAGGTGAGGCCCAGGGGAGACGTCCCCGGTGACCTGGGGTTTTGAAGAGGCTAAAGGATAATCAGACAATGACAAGTTTCCCCCTTCACAGATCACCACCAATCAAATGTTCCCGGCTAAACAGCCAATAATAAAGTAAAACCCAAAGAAGTGTACCTGCCTGGAACAAAACAACAGCAAACTGATACGTGCAAGCTATTCAATGGGTTAGTACTTCATATAGAGACTATATGATGTTCAATATAAGCAATTTGAAAGTAAATGTTGACGAAGTCAATGTTTACAAAATAGCAATAGCAGTAATGTCACTTCACCAATAAATACTAGAATGATACAGCATTCAATATAACAAATCACTTCTTAACTCAATTAATGCCTTCAATAAACATTTAATTGCTCAAAAGACAAAACGTTGCTGCATCAATGATATAATAGCAAGGAGTGACATCAGCATTCAGGGTTAGTAGGTTAGGGTTTTGAGATTCAGAAGTTTTAAGAGTTTGTTTGATCAGCTTCACTTCAACGTTTGAGGACTCTCAGATCAGTGCCTTAGGGTTTAATGGAGTCATAAGTGAAGAACGCAAAGTTTGAAGGAGATGAGATTTCAAAGGACTAGAGGGAAAAGTTTCAAGGTGCTGCTAAAGCAGGGCCTCAAAAACAGAACCCTAGGAGAGAGAGGCTCACTACAGTGTTGCTAAAGCAAGGCCTTGTGCTCTCTCCTCCTTTCTGGCAAACGGCTAGCTTAGATGAAGCACAAAATCAAGACAAGAAGGCTTAATGAGGGAGAGTGTTGCTACAGCAAGGCTCTTTCATCAAACCCTAAAGGAAAAACGACCCTAAGTGTAGATAACCTAGGCCTGGGACGTCTTCCTCCTCTTGGATTCTAAATGGTACGACTAGAACAGGGGAAAGAGAAACAAGGAATGTAGCTACGGCTAGGCTCTCTTTCTCTCTTTCAATGGCTGAAAGTTTCTCTGTCAGGGGACATGAGACAAGGACCTATTTGTGTGCTTGTCACCTAGGGTTTTGATTCAGCAAATTTATAAGCAATATGCAAGAAATTTAAACTACAACTATTCAATAAGAAGTTTTGCAGAAGAAACACTTACAATTCATGAAGAAATAACCATGCAAAACCTAGTTGTAACACCTTCCTTCAAGAGAAACACCATAAATGCCAAAAAATCTCTTCCTTCAACAAGTGTGCATCACTTAGTTCAGCCAAAAACCCAAGTAGGGCACAAAAAATCAAACCTCACTATGAGTGAGTGAAATGTGATAAAAATGAGAGTGGAAACCCTCAATATATAGTGTATCAATGACCTAATTTATTTTTTAGGTCATAAAAACGCTGACAAGGCCATAATACCAAAATAATATTGTTTTTTACATTAAATGCTAAGTAAAACCCTAATCAAGCAAAAGGTGAGACGTCAAGCCCCTATGAGGGAGACGTTAGCCCTTTCTAGGGCTAGTGCAGCATCCAGAAGCAAAATGTTAGCCCCTCCAGGGGCCTCTCCAACATGCCACACGTGCCACTGCTGCCCAATCTGCCTCCAAAAGTGTCCATGAAGTTGGATGACGTCATGGTGAAGATGGGGACATCCTAAGCCTTCCAAGGCTAGCATTCCACTGAAAAGGGGTCATTCCCCCTAGGTCTAGTCCTGCTGGAGCGTCTCTGGTGAAACATCCTCTTCCTCTCAGGTGCAAAACCCCTGATCAAACTCTGTCTTGTCTCTGCCCCTTGATGGGGTCTCAGCATCCATCTGGCATGCTCTTCAGCACCATGGAAGTCCGAACTGGTCATCTCCAGATGTGTACCGGTCCAAGTGGTACCTGTCCGTCAGGCATGGTCCTGCACATCAAAAACTACGCCCTCCATGGGCTCATCAGTCACAGGGATCATAGCAATGTCAATCACATCTCATCATCAATATTATTAAACATATGCATAAAACCCCTAATACATCAGTCAATAGCTCAAAGACATTACAAAAACCCGCAATACAAGATTGGAGAAAAGGTCGAGGCGTCCTATTGGGCTAGTGTCCACAAGAAAAGGAAAGTTTCCAGGAAGATCTCATCCAAGCCATGTAAGTGAGGTGATGTGGTTAGGGGATGTCCAAACATGTGGGTGCAGTGAGGGCCAAGGATGCATAAGTGTTACCTGTGGGTGCCTTTGTAGAAGGCGAGTTGTACTTGTCATGGATGCATTTTTTCCAAGCCCATTCTTGCCTTTAATCTTTTTATTCTTGTTTTATTCTTTTATTAGCTTTTTTCGTTCAAGAACTAACCAGGGGGCACTGCCTTGGCATGGTGACCAAAGCTGACAGCGTTACCCACAAGTACTTTCATAGAGATTGGAAGGCTGGCTCGTGATGAGACCCCCTTACCCTTGGCCATGCAACCAAAGGTCATTGCCCTGGCGTGGTAACCAGATGGTGGCAATGTCATACTATTAGGTACCCATGGACCTAATAGGCTGGCTCGTGATGAGACCCCCTGTCCTCTGAGTAGGTCTTGTTTTGTTATTTTCCAGGTCCCTCTTGTTTCTTGATGAGAGGCTTTTTTACTGCCTTCTCAGGGATCCCTGGGCGAAGCATCTCGAGGTTTTATTTCTAGGCTTTTGTCTTTTACCAGCTGCTTTTACCTTCTGGGCCTTTAGCCCCTTCTTCCCACGAGATAAGGTGCAATCCTGTAAATAGGTCAACCCAATGCCCGGACAAGGGGAATGGGATAAATTAGCGAGAAATAAGATGAAAGTGGTGTTATGATCGGAGTGGACAATGGCTTTTCAGAAATTCCCCTAGTGGAAAACCAAAACCTATGGGCACAGGCTTGCTAGGGTACCCTGTCAATTCCCCCAAGCATGGTCAAGTGGGCAAATGTAAGATCCAAGCAGTTGTTAGAGATTAAAGGAATCAGATGCATATATTTAAAGGTTTTAATGATCAAAAATGACACATACCATGATACTTGGACCAATTACTTCACGGAGCAAGAACCTTCTCTGATACAGGACCAAGCCGATGGTGATGGATGTTGTTGCTGCTAACAAGACAAAGTTGATGGAAGAAGAAAAGGATGGGCCCTCCAGGGCCATGCTCAGGTCAATCCTGCTCTCGGTACTCCATGTCTAGGACCTGTGGGCCTCGAGACATGATCTCCTAGTTATCCCTAACATAAAGCGGGGATAACATCTGGCTCCAACTCGGGGACATGTGCTCAACATAAAGCGCATGAAAACCTCAGCATCTCCAGCATAACCTACAGACCTACTCAATCTCGATAGAACCATTAGTAACAAAATTGGGGCGGTAATGCCACCCCAACATACATGTATATATAAATATAGACTGAAGAAAAACAATCAATAGGTGTGAATATACAAACAAACTAACATGCAATGCAAATGGTATAATACATGAATGCAAAATGCCTACTTACCTGCACTTACCTGTGAAGTCAGGTCCACCCACCTTGGTGGGGTTTGAGGAGGTGCCCGCTCATAGGTAATGGGCGCCTTCTTCCCTCCAAAGTGGATAGGTAATATGAGTCGTCAATTGATTCCATTCCAACTTTGAAGGGTCCAAGCCATGACTGAGTGCTTCCTTTTACATTGGTTGGCTCTCCTTTCTGGGTATCCCACATCCATACCATGTCTCCTTCCTTGTACTTTCTGACTTTGTATTTGGTTGTTCCTTGGACAACCCTGGTGTATTGTGCTAAGGGAGGAGGGTGGGCTTTTGTTGTAAACACTTCCTATTGGGATGGTTGGATTTGTACGTCATCTTCAGGTTTCTTTAATATCTTCACCGTCCCAATCTCTTTGTTCTTGAATTCATCTAGGAGTTGTTGGTATTCTTCTTTCTTGGGCCATTTGATCTGATCAAAATCCTCTTCCATTGCAAAGGGCATATCTTCTGGAGAATACTTTTGAAGGGTTTGTATCATCTCGTCTTGTGCCTTGTCATTGTCAACGGGGTGAGTAATATCTTGCACATGGTCTCCGGTTATTGGCACATTTAGGAGACGGCCTATTGTTCCATTTTTTAAAGGCAATTTCAAAAACGTGAGGTCCATCTCGAGAGTGCCACCCAACATTGCAGCAAATTTCCTAGACAACAACATTCCCCACACATCTGGGACGTCAACTACTACGATGTCAATGTGGACTACTTTCTTCGGGTACTCCTTAAGGCAAACTTCCACATTCTCGACTATCCCATGTGTGGGTATGGCTTTAGATTTGAAGCCACATACATTCCTGTAAGGCCGTGTGACCTTCAAATCCATTTGTCGCATGACTTTAAGTGACATCATGTTGGCACCTGCCCCTGTATCTAACATGCAATTGTTGAGGCTTTTGTTGTTCATCATTAAAGTCATGAAGAAGGGAGGGTTCTCACCATATTGGACCCTGAAATGATCGGCTTGCAACATAATAGGGGGGTCCATGGGTTCATTTGATCCCAGAAAGAAAGTGTCAAAGCGTTCTTTGATAGACGAGATCTTAATGGCTTCTCTGAGGGGAACGTTTACATGCATTTTTTATAATGCCCCTTCGAAGTCAAAGTTTAGGTCAATCTTCCCAGCCTTGGATGTCTTGGGAAGAAGTATTTCCAAGGGTGGGGGCTTTGCCTAGTCAGCAGTAGGTTGGTTCAACTTCTTTCTTCTATACACCTGAAATTATTGTTTCTTTAGCTTCTCTCGTGATTCTTGGTCGAAGTTGTTTATTACCACCATCCTTGTTGACCCGGCTGCTTCTTTTACGGCGTCCTGATGTTCTGCATCGGTGATATTTATTTGAGGAAACTCCATGAAATGGTCCATGTTGTTGACTCGTTGATGGCCATTACTGTAAGGACACTCATGCTCCCAATGTGCTTCACTGCATTCTAGGCACCAAGGATTCTCATCAACAACGTTTGCAGGGGCCAAGGTGTTTGGAACTTCATGCTCATTTTTGGCTTATAAAATTGGCCTCCTTTTTGGAATTGCCCTTTGTACGGGACCCTGGGTGCTTGGGTCTGAGATCTTTCCAATTTGACAATCCTGCTCATCGTTTCCTCTTGATTTTTTATGATACCATCCATAGAGGCTTGCAGCTTGGCGATACTAGTACATAGGTCTGAAGTAGGCTCAGCATTGTGAACTATTTTTGGTTTGGTTTCTATTCTCCCCCTTGGGTTAGCAAAAGGCTCAATTTTGGATGAAAGGAGGTTTCCTTCTATTTTAGTAGCGAGCTCTTGGGCTTCCTGAATGGATTGGGGGTTTTCATCTCCGAGAAGATACCCTAGTTGGCCATTGAAAGATCTGGTGTAAACGTGGACGAGGTAATCATCTTTCAAACGATGGCTTGCGGGGATCCTTTGCAGCAAAGTCTCAAATCTAGTATGGAACTCCCGAATGGACTCATTTTCATATTTGGTAAGGTTATTTAGTCAGGTGAGGAGCATGTTAGGGTCCTCTTTGACACTCTATCCTTTGAGAAAGGCTTCTTCAAGTCTATCCATGGTTTTGATGCTTCCATCAAGAAGGCTCAGGTACCAACGCCTTGAGGCATCGTAAAGAGTAGCGGAGAACAACTTCATGACTAAATCTTCAGCATTATCACTAATGGGATGAAGCTGGAAAAATGCCCAAAAGTTGTTCATGTGCTCTTCGGCACTGATTGCATCAGTACCGGTAAATTTAGGCAACCACTTCCCATACTTGGGTGGCATTTGCCTAGGGTAGCCTGGTATGGCTAACATGTCTAACAATTTGAAAAGAGTAGATGACCATTGTCTTTGATTGTTGGTTGGGTTTGTTGTAGCGGTCTAAGAGCTAGACATGATTCTTAAAGGAAGGCTTTTCCCGAAGAGTGATTTGACAACAGGAGAGTTCTTGGGAGGCATCCTTCTGAAAGACAAAGGAGGATTACTGAACCTCTTTTTGATTTGTGGAGTCGCCAGATAGTTTACTTGAAACTACCAAAGAAAAAGGGAAAACACCCTAGTGGAGTCGCCAGGCAAGCTTGTAAGATAGGTCTATGAGGCAAGGCTTACCGAAAAGATTTGTCGTTTGAAGAGAATTGACTCAGAGTTCCCCGGCAACGACGCCAAAATGTTATCGCACAGTTTGTAGATAGGAGAAGAGGCTACAAAGTAGAGAGTCAAACTAGCGTAACAGGAACCTATCCCACCCAATGTCACCACGATGGGATGGTTCTTTCTCTTTAGGGAGGTGAGACCCAGGGGAGACGTCCCTGGTGACCTGGGGTTTTGAAGAGGCTAAAGGATAATCAGACAATGACAAGTTTCCCCCTTCACAGATCACCACCAATCAGATGTTCCCGGCTAAACAACCAATAATAAAGTAAAACCCAAAGAAGTGTACTTGCCTGAAACAAAACAACAGCAAACTGATACGTGCAAGCTATTCAATGGGTTAGTACTTCATATAGAGACTATTTGATGTTCAATATAACCAATTTGAAAGTAAATGTTGACGAAGTCAATGTTTACAAAATAGCAATAGCAGTAATGTCACTTCACCAATAAATACTAGAATGATACAACATTCAATATAACAAATCACTTCTTAACTCAATTAATGCCTTCAACAACCATTCAATTGCTCAAAAGACAAAACATTGCTGCATCAATGATATAATAGCAAGGAGTGACATCAGCATTCAGGGTTAGTAGGTTAGGGTTTTGAGATTCATAAGTTTTAAGAGTTTGTTTGATCAGCTTCACTTCAACGTTTGAGGACTCTCAGATCAATGCCTTAGGGTTTAATGGAGTCATAAGTGAAGGACGCAAAGGTTGAAAGAGATGAGATTTCAAAGGACTAGAGAGAAAAGTTTCAAGGTGTTGCTAAAGCAGGGCCTCAAAAACAGAACCCTAGGGGAGAGAGGCTCACTCCGGTGTTGCTAAAGCAAGGCCTCGTGCTCTCTCCTCCTTCCCGGCAAACGGCTAGCTTAGATGAAGCACAAAATCAAGACAAGAAGGCTTAATGAGGGAGAGTGTTGCTATAGCAAGGCTCTTTCATCAAACCCTAAAGGGAAAACGGGCATAAGTGTAGATAACCTAGGCTTGGGACGTCTTCCTCCTCTTGGATTCTAAATGGTACGGCTAGCACAGGGGAAAGAGAAACAAGGAGTGTAGCTACGGCTAGGCTCTCTTTCAATGGCTAAAAGTTTCTCTATCAGGGGACATGAGACAAGGACCTACTTGTGTGCTTGTCACCTAGGGTTTTGATTGAGCAAATTTATAAGCAATATGCAAGAAATTTAAACTACAACCATTCAATAAGAAGTTTTGCAGAAGAAACACTTACAATTCATGAAGAAATAACCATGCAAACCCTAGTTGTAACACCTTCCTTCAAGAGAAACACCATAAATGCCAAAAAATCTCTTCCTTCAACAAGTGTGCA
>JASDQU010013037.1:169895-193228 GCA_032191745.1 Picea mariana | reverse complement strand
AATCTTTAAGTCTTGTACAAACAAACAATACGATCACACATTCAATCATGATTTCCTTCCACGGCTAACCTGTCTCAGACAAAATTATTCTGTCCAGTTATAATTAATCCATCATCACCAACATAAACCTAAGTTTCAAAAATCAACAAGAATTAAGATAAATTAAATTGATAAACAAGGCTACATAAGAGGATGCACATGTACTAAGAACCCTCAATTTATTCAACCTGTAAAAGGCTATGACAAAAGCACAAGGAATAGAAGTGAAATTGCATATATGGGCAGAGAGAAATTAGTTTCCATTACAGAAAAGGATATCAACCTCCACCAAATCGAAGCACTTACTGTATTTGGAGATCAATGTATCAGAGGTAAATGTTTATAAAAATAAAACTTTAAAATCACTACACTAGGGGTACGGAGAGAGGAATCCATAGAGGGATCAACACAGCAGAAAAGAATAGCATCCAACAAACAAACAGTAAAGGGAATAATGAAGAAAATAATAGAGAACAAATGGAAGGGGAAAAAGGAAATCAACCATGGTAAAAAGCCAAGAAACAGAATGTAACAAGAAAATTTCAACTATAGGAATAAGTAGTACACAACCACAAACTCCAAAATGCAGGCCCCAGGGTGACAATCCTCAACAGTTAGGTAAAAGCAGATTTTATGATCAACAAATCTTTATAATAAAGCCTTGAATTAGTTTGTCTATGTTACAGCCCAAAGTCACTAAACAACAAGCCAACTTAAACCCTGAAGCCAAGCCCGCCTACATTAGGAAGGTTAATAGGGCCCTGCACTTCCACTTAAACAGGAACCACAAGGACAATCTATAACAGATGAGTTTTGAATATTTTACTCACTCAAAATAACCAGATTTGCATATTTCTACACAAATATTCCTTAAAAAATGTGCACATTACTCTACATTCAAAATCCCAAATTCTAGAGATTTTGAACTTACTAGGGCTTTCAAGTCGTAACTTTGAATATCCAAAATGTTCAAATCTGAAGTAGAAACTATCTTGAATGACCCATGATTTTATAATACAACATAGCCATTTATGCACTGGTCTGGACAACTAAATTCTAGCCTGTGTTGAACGGTGCAGAATTTCAGCATATTTACTCCTTTGAAGGATACCTTGTCAAAGATACTACTTTATTAATCTAGACTTCTATAATTGCTGATGTCATTTATAACGACATTATTTTTTATTAAATTAATGTATTTCTCCATTTGCATCTTGGGCATGCTTCATCATCAGTCTTAGCTTTTAGAATTAATATGTCGATAAAATGCTATGCTGGCAGTTCCTCTGTTGGGGATTAATTCCCAAAGGTTTCATTCCCTTCCTTCGCATTTCAGGGTGTCTTCGTCTTGTACCCTATGTTACCCGATCCACCCATAGAGGATCCAGCACGATCTGTCTCAGATCAGGTTGAGGACCTAAAACCCCAACTTTTGCCTTTAAAATAGCTGCTCCTCCACTTCTCTAAAACTTATATCTGGATTTTTCAGAACAGTAGGTATTTCTGAGTTTGTGATAGCAATTTGAAGTGAAATTATACAGAGATCTGAATTTTCTATGTTCATGGTTCATGGAATTTTTGACTAAATATGTGTGTGTGTCCTTTCCATATCTCCTTATCCTTACTTTATTTAAAATACCATGGATCTGTTTCCATGAAATGTAGCCTCTTTCTTGCATTGTGTGAGGTTTGTTGATGTTTTGGTAGCTGCGGGAGGAACTTTCCTGTAGACAATGTTTCTTAGAAGAGAAGAAGATTCTGGAAGTCTAGGAAGACTGTTAAATTTATAGCAGCTGCAAGAGCCATTCTCCAGGAGGATGGCAAAGACCCTAGCCGAGATCTAGGGCCCCTAGTGCACTCCTGGGGCTCTTGGTCTGGGACCAAGCAGTAAAGACCCCTGAGAGGGCCCCCAATATATGACTGGGGTTCTTGGTCTGGGACCAAGCAGTTAAAACCCCTAGATATGTCTAGCGCCCCTGGAAATGGTCCAGGGTACCCATGCCTGGGGCAAGGGTTTCTTGGTCTGGGACCAAGCAGTTAAAGCCCCTAGATATGTCTAGGGCCCCTGGACATGGTCCAGGGTACCCATGCCTGGGGCAAGGGTTTCTTGGTCTGGGACCAAGCAGTTAAAGCCCCTAGATATGTCTAGGCCCCTGGACATGGTCCAGGGTACCCATGCCTGGAGCATGGGTTGATCCTTGGTCTTGCACCTTGGTGGATAAGACACTAGAAATGTTCTGGGGCAACTTGATCCTCGATCAGGTACTTTGTTGGTGCATGACCCTCCTTGAAGTTGGGCATGACCACATAAGGGATGTATTCCATATGCAATGATGATAAAGTAATAAGGTCACCTTGAAAATGAATGAACAAGTATTGCCACCTTGTAACCCCACCTAAACCCTCCCTTACCCTTGTTTGTGTTGGTTTGGGGTTTTATGTTGTTTTTGTCTTAAGGATTAAATAAGTTTAAATTAAAATGTTAATTATATCATGTTTAAATTATTTAATTTAAACATGTTATTTTTAATAATAATTATTTTAATTTAATTTCTATTATTTGTACCCTAGCCTAAACTATAAATAAAACCCCCCCTACCCTTCACATCACACATTATTATTGTTATGCTCTTATGCTTCTAGTGTGAGCGGATCCTCTCTCTCTTGCTGCGGCTACCCTAGAAGACTGTTGTGTGTGTTGCGGCCTTCTTTCCTTTTGCTGTTGGAGTGTGGGTGTTTTGCTGCAGCCCTTGTCTACTTGCCGTTAAAGTATTGGCTGGTTGGTGTGGCCTCCTGTCTGCTGTGGGTGCGGCCCCTTTCTCTTCTGTTGTGGGGTAACTGTGGTGCGGCTCTTTTCTATTGTGATCTGGCTGTGTGGTGCGGCTCTTTTCTATTGTGATTTGGCTGAGTGGTGCGGCCCCTTTCTGCTGTGGGGTGACTATTGTTGCGGCCTCCTTTCTGCTGTGGGGTGGCTGATTGTTGTGGCACTCTTTTCTGCTGTGGGGTGATTGTTGTTGCAGCCTCCTTTTTGTTGCAGCCTCCTTTTTGGGGTGGCTGATTGTTGTGGCATTCTATGGTGTTTTTCTTGAAGGAAGGTGTTACACCATTCATTTAAGAAGTTTTGCAGAAAAATACTTACAATTCATCAAAAAATAACCATCCAAACCCTAGTTGTAACACCTTCCTTCAAGAAAAACACCATAGAATGCCAAAAATCTCTTCCTTCAACAAGTGCGCCTTCCATAAATCAGCCAATAACCCAAATAGGGTGCAAAAATCAGACCTCACTCATGAGTAAGTTGTGATGATAAAATGAGGATCAAAATCCTCAATATATACTGTATCAATGACCTAATTTTACTTTTTAGGTCATAAAAAGGCCGACAAGGCCATAATGTCAAAATCATATTGTTTTTACATTAAATGCTAAGTAAGAACCCTAATTAAGCAGCAAAGAGAGTAAAAGCCCCTTCAAGGGAGGCGCTAGCCCTTTCCAGGGAAAATGAGACATCCAGGAGCAAAACGTTAGCCCCCCAGGGGCCTCTCCAACATGCCACACGTGCCACTACTGCCCAGTCTGCCTCCCAAAGCGTCCATGCAGCTAGATGACGTCATGGTGAAGATGGGGGCGTCCTAAGCCTTCCAAGGCTACCGTTCCACTGAAAAGGGGTCATTCCCCCTAGGTCTAGTCCTACCGGAGTGTCTCTGGTGGAACATCCTCTTCCTCTCAGGTGCAAAACCCTTGATCAAGCTCTGTCCTGTCTCTCCCCCCTGATGGGGTCTCAGCATCCATCTGGTGGGCTCTTCAGCCCCATGGAGGTCTGAACTGGTCACCTCCCCATGTGTACCAGTTCAAATGGTACCTATCCGTCAGGCATGGTCCTGCACATCAAAAGCTATGCCCTCCATGGGCTCATCAGTCACAGGGATCATAGCAATGTCAATCACATTTCATCATTAATATTATTAAACACATGCATAAAATCCCTAATGCATCAATCAATAGCTCAAAGATGTTACACAAGCCTGCAATACAAGTCTGGGGAAAAGGACAAGGCTTCCTATTGGGCTAGTGTCCATAGAAAAAGGAAAGTTCTCAAAGAGACCTCATCCAAGCCATGTAAGTGGATGATGTGGTCAGGGGATGTCCAAGCATGTGGGTGCAGTAAGGACCAAGGATGCAACGTGTTACCTGTGGGTGCCTTTGTAGAAGGCGAGTTGTCCCTGTCATGGATGCATTTTTTCCAAGCCCATTCTTGCCTTTATTCTTTGTATTCTTTTTATTCTTTTATTTGCTTTTTTTGTTCAAGAGCTAATCAGGGGACACTGCCTTGGCGTGGTGACCAGAGCTGATAGCGTTACCCACAAGTACTTTCGCAAAATTGAGAAGGTTGGCTCGTGATGAGAGCCCCTTTCCCTTGGCCATGCAACCAAGAGTCACTTCCCTGGCGTGGTAACCAGCTGGTGGCAATGTCATACTGCTAGATACCCATGAACCTAATAGGTTGGCTCGTGATGAGACCCCCTATCCTCTGATTAGGTCTTGTTTTATTTATTTTTTTCGGGTCCCTCTTGTTTCTTGCTGAGAAGATTTTTATTGCTTTCCCGGGGATCCATGGGAGAAGCATCTCGAGGTTTATTCTTAGGCTTTTATCTTTTACCAGCTTGTTTTTACCTTCTGAGCCTTTAGCCCCTTCTTCCCATCAGGTAAGGTGCAGTCCTGAAAATAGGTCAACCCAATGCTTGGACAAGGGGAAAGGGATAGATGAGCGGGAAACAAGATGTAAAAGTGGTAGTATGATGGGAGCGGACGATGGATTTTCAGAAATCCCCCCAGTGGCAAACCAAAAACCTACAGACACAGGCTTGCTAGGGCACCCTGTTAATACCCCCAAACATGGTCAAATGGGCAAATGTAAGATCCAAACAGTTGTTAGAGAGACCTCATATCAAGAGAATGGTCAAGTGGGCAATTGCAAGATCCAAGCAGTCGAACGACGTACCGCGACCTCCTTTTTTTTATCGTTCTCTTCCCCTTGTCTACAACCTGCAAAATAAATAAAAAATCTGCGTTGTCTCTCGATCTGTGCAAATTTGGATCCTCTCTTTCAAAGATCAAGGCTCTGATACCATGTTAGGTTTCTTAACCCAACACTTGACAATTTATTCCAAATAAAATCACTTCATTTAACAAATGCACAGCTAAGTTATTTAATGAATTATAGCGGAAGCAAATAAAACAGAAACCAAACACATTGCAGACAAGATATCTAAGTAAACACCTCTAGAAAAAAACCAAAAGGAAAACCAGCACCTGAGTTGATTTTATTAAATAAAATCATGGGCTCCCGTCATGGGATAATGGCCCATCTGAGGAAAATAAAATGCAGCAAATAGCCTAGCCTACCTGGCTGCTATCACCCTTGCTGCCCCTTTGCTCCTTCTTCTGACCCTACCCACTCACACTTGGATGAAAGTCTTTCTCCACCCAATCCATGAGATCTCACTCACTCATTCTGTGTCTCTGATCCTCTCACTTAAGATGACTTTTATAATGTTGAATTAACCCTAAATCCAAAACCATAGATCTCTAAAGTGATCAAGAGCTAAGATCAAATCTCACCTTCGATTTAGATCTGATGGCTAGGAATTAATTAACTCACTTAAGTTACCAATGCCAAAAACTTAGGCATTTAACTTAATTAAACTCACATTAATTCTAAAAGGTCATTCACTTTAATTATCATTTCATATAGTGAATTTCTTAAGGTTCTGAGAGGTATTAGTGACGACTTCCACATGCTAGACACCAAGCCAATGTGGAAGTGTTTGTCTGATGCTAAATACATCAACAGCATGATTGATAAATTTTCAGATCTCTGAAGTTAAGAATTTGGAACATTGGTAAATTTATAATGCAGATAATTTTTTCCAGTCATGCCAAACATCGAATGTGCAAGTGTGGGCATGTATCCCAACATTGGATAACAGACAAATATGATATGCATCATACTTTAGCCAACTGCTAAAAATATGATAAAATAATAAAACAAACCAAAGCCATTTAATAAATAACAATAGCATTTTGGCTAGGCAGATCAGAGCATTGAAGCCAAATTACTAAACTGCTTGCACTCTACATTCACAAATGGAACCTATTATACCTATGGTAATGCTGTTTGGTACTATAAGTAGGGTTAGCATGTCATTCATACATTTTTAAGTATAATGATCTATGATAATTTGAAAGGAAACATGTATCTATGCACAAAAGTCGTGTGTTTAAGGGCATAGCTGGAAAAAAATCATGTGAAAGAAGATAATCAAACAGATCTAACTCATGTATGCTTCCGGCTTTCCTGCCATATAGTTATTATTATATTACAAAATGTTGGTTATCCATTGAGCTGTTTACAGCATCTAGCATCTTTGCTCTTTGAAGCAACTGATATAATGGCATAGCTGAAAATAAAACCATGTGAAAGAAGATAATCAAACAGAGTTAACACATGTGTTCTGCCAACTTTCTTTCTTTATACTTATTATTGTACTACAAAATGTTAATCATTGATTGAACTGTTTACAAAATATATCATCGTTAGTCATCCATTCTTTTCGTTTCAAGTCATGAATTCCCCTTAGCTTCTCAAAGTAGCAAAGAAACCTCAATTTTACTTAGAAAAAAATTCAACAGGACAATAAAAGGTTTACCTTTTCAATTAAATCTAGAACATCTTGATTGTCTATAAATTCTATGTAGCTCCAATTGATTTCTTCTTTGCTGTAATCATCTTGCTCCATTTTAAACACATGCTGAACCAAGAACCACGTCATTAGAAAATCTTAAACACTAGCCATAACAAGTCCGTCTGCAAGATGGTCCAATAACTACGACCTAAAAAGTTGATATAAGCCTTCACATACCTGATTAAAATGTTGTTGAAGCTTCTCATTGGCAAAGTTAATGCAAAACTGCTCAAAACTGACCACAAATAAATATATTAACAAATTAGGAAAGTCAAGCAACGATGCACGCTATCCCTAGCATAAAATTTTATCTTCTTTGTCAGTTTTCTTCTTCATGCATGTGACAAACACAAACACATTTTATTTGATAAAAGGCATACTCATCAAAAAAATAAAACAAGCTCAAAAGAATCAAGGGAAGGGCATACATAAAAACTTCCAAGCAACAAAAATTACAAAGAACAAAATTAATCCTTCTTTTAGGCAACCAAATTACCCTTTTCTCTTTGCATAAGAGTACAACTAGCAATCAAGGCACACTATTACATGCGCATACACACATATATATACCTTCAAACAATGTAAAAGATGACCTTTTTGAAACACCTCACATGATCCCATCGCTAATAAATACCCATTCCTAATTGAAGATGCCACCGTCTGTCACATGCTGGTTGGACATCATAGAGAAATACCCACTCACTACAAAAGACTTCAATTCTCACACACTTCAAGCATTCACCTTTCTTGCTAAGCTAACTCTAAATAACTTATCATCATAATATTTACTCAAAATGCAAACAACATTACCTGTAAAATGGTGATGCTTCTTCACAGTTGAGAGAGTCATTGAGTCACACAAAAATTGCGATATCAAGCATTCTCTTGATTGCAGATCTGGTCTCAACAATTGGATGTTGGATAAATTTGAGTCTCCCTTTCCACAAGTTAAGGCTGTGGGTGATGGTCACTATGTGATCCTCTGCAAGTATGCATAGGAACAAAGTCTTCATGGGTTACAAGCCAACACTCGTTACAATAAGTAAGTTGGCCTCTTTAAAAGTCATGGCTATGCTTGACATTGACTTGAGTGTCATCAACCTCCCACCATCATCTTAAAAATCCATTTGTTGAGTGCTTCCTATTATCCCCATTTTGTGGATAACTAAGGAGATGATGTCTCGAGGCCCTCAGGTTGCAGATATGAAGTACCGAGAGACTACATGACCAGCAATACCCTTTGCACATATGGAAAACCCACTCACCACCACAGATGGTCACAGGTTTACAGACGACATCCACCACACCAGTTGGCTTCTGGAAAGCAGTGAGCCTTGCTCCATGAGGTACAAGTCAGTATTATTGTGAGCATCATTTCAATACCTAATCCATTTGATTATGTTGTATCTTAGATTGCTCTAGATTTCACGATATGTGCTTGAACATTATGTCTTTTGCCCTGCTTCACCTCGGTGGTTCACATTGTTCCCTAGTAACCGGTCTTCTTTGGGAATGGGTTTGCCGCTAGGAAATCCCTTAATGAGCCGTCGTACCATTCCCGACCATACTTACCATTTTTCATCATTATTCCCCTCCGTTTTCTTATCTCTTGGGATTTTAGGGTGTATTGACCCAAGAAAGGGTTGTCCCTCATTCTATGGGAAGAAGTGGCTAAAGGCCCAAAGGGGTTGGTGTTGGGTAAAAGATAAAAGCCATATATGAACCTTCCAGATGCTTCGCCAAGGGATCAACCAATATCTAGTGGTATGACATTGTCATTATCTGGTCACCAAACCAGGGCAGTGACTCTTAGTTGCATGCCTGAGAGAAAGGGGGTCTCATCACAAGCCAGCCTTCTCATTTCCATTAGGCATTTGTGGGTGATGTTGACCACCTATTTCGACTAGGGGTCAACATCATATACCATGAAGATATGTACCTAGTGGTACAACCAGTTTGAAGACTTTTGGCTCGATAGGGCAAATTTTTCCCTCGACATGTCTTTCTATGTACTCGGAATGTCCGCTCCCCTGCGTGGAATAATATTTTAATATGCTAGCATGAGTAAATTTTTGTCTAGTTACCTAGGACTTTATCATTAGGGAAGTCCTTTCATTGAGTGTTTTTTCCTCAGGTAATTAATCTTGCTTAATTGCAATTTTAATTATCCATGAGTTTTTCACTCACATAAATTCTCCAAAGTGGTGAAAGGTGTTCTAATGATCAAGCCCAATGGATGACTAAGATTTAGAAGTGTTGTAAATGACCATGCTATACATCTCATAGAGTCTTGCAGAATTCTGTTAAGTTTTGATAGAATTTTTAATTAGTAAAAACTCCCGCAAACTGGGAATTTTTAATTATTTTTTATGTAAAATGTAAAAAAGTGGTCCTAGGAGGTTTTGTATAGGGGTATGAGTACTCAAATCAAATGGTTTATGAACCCCTACACCCTTGAACCAAGTCTCAACTCATTTGGACAAGTTTTGCTAGCTCATTGTCCATGAGGAGTCCAAGTCAGTGAAAAATCAGCAAATAATTAGCTAAATTAAAATAGCTAAAATTTGTAAAAGTGACTAAAGTCATGGGAGAGACTGGGATAAGGATTCCTAATGTATTTCCTAAGTTGGAAAAGTGAGTTTCCACTTAAAAGAACCCCCCTTACTAAGCCAACAACCTCAAGTGGTCATTCCCTAAGAAGAGCGGCGCCCCTTCGCTCATGAACACATGGAAATTAAAAAATAAAGCAAGAGGGTGGCCAAAACTTTGGGTACACCCCCCTTTGTCCCTAATTACATTTTTGATGATTGGGAAAGGTGTTTTCCCCCTTCCACACTCACTAAACCCTAAAAGTGCGCCCTCCTTGAGATGACCTCCCTCCCTTGGATGTGTGACACTTGGAGCTTATCCAAGACGGGTCTTCCCTCTCCCTCAACTATAAGAGAATGCCTCCCCTCCTCATTTCATCATCAATTCTCATTGCAAGTCTATTATGCCAAAATTTCTCCCATTCTTTTCCTCCCTCTCTCTCATTTTCTCATTGTAAATCTTGCTACAATTATTTTTTTTTTGACCATGGGAACATTTTTTTTACCATGGGAACAGCAACCTCCCAAGAGTATATCCAACAGCCCGCAAGCCAGATATACCAATAACTTGTGACTCAGCAGGGGCCGAGACGTCCCGAGGCCCACCAAAGTGAACCTCTATCCCAGGGGTCGTCTACCCTTCCAGCCTTGTCACAACGGGCCAATATGAGCATCCCTACCCCCGCCGGTTTTGAACTTGGGACCTCCCCGGAGATAACACATGTTCTTAACCATTGGGCCCACTCAGGTGCTCCAAATCTTGCTACAATTATTTGTAGCAACATTTTGTGAATAATAAAGGAAGCTTTGGAGGATCTCTTATGTGCATTGGGAGTCTTCTTGGTGCTCTTCATGGTGTTCTTGTGAGGTAATATAGCTACATTTCATTTCTTGTATTTTTTTGCTTTCACTAGTCTAGCTTGGAAGCCCAAGCAAAGTATTTTGCTTGGGAATAATTGGTAGTAGTATTGCTATTAGTTTTGTGGTAGTTTCTTTCAAGTTTGCAAAATATTTTGCAAACTTATTAGATGCTCTCCCCTCCTTGTTATCTTGTGTAGAAAGAGCATACTTGTTTGTAGGTCACTAAAAGATTGGAGGAGTGAATTTCAGATTTGGGAGTTCACTTATTCAATCATCCAAAGTTTCTATTATTTCTCTAATCTTATTTCCATCATTTTCTCTCATTTATAAGCATTTTTATGATCTAAAATAGTCATTAAAACTTCACTTTTATGCTCATATTTTCATATATAAATTTCTGTTGTTATGTGCTAACAGAAATTAATCCTTTTCCTAAGTGGTGTGTAGCATTTTCAAGCAAGTTTAGCTTGTTGTTTTATGCAGGTCATCACCAAGATAAGGGGAGGTGCTACTTGTTTTGGGCCCCAAAACACTCAAAAATTATCCTAAAGTTTGGATACCAAATCCCCTTTCATCTCTCTTCTTCAAAATCATTGTAAGCAACCCAAGAGAGTCTCTTGGGCTTGCCTTCTCACAAATAAATATAAAAATCTGATATTGTAATTAGTTAGAAAATATTGTCCACACCTTGCAAAGAGATTGGCCTAAGCCATCCTTGCAAAAATTGTGAAGACTAGGTTTAGATTAAATTTCTTGCATTTCTTTTATTACATCCATCTTGGCCAAAATGGTAGGCTTGTCCTCCATCTTCTGTCATTTGTTGTGGGTTCCTCTTTAATTTTTCAAAGTCATTTAAATTCTTTTATTATACCCACCTTGGCCAAAACGGTAGGCTTGTCCTCCATCTTGTGCCATTGTTGTGCGGTTGCTCTTTAATTTTCCAAGCATTTTAAATTATTTATATTTTTCCCACATTTTGCAAAGAGATTGCCCTAATCCATCCTTGCAATATCATGAAGGCTAGTATTTTTAATTCATTGCAAAGTAATCATATTTGTGCTTCAGCTCTACCCCGTATTCCCTACCCTTGCCACCTAGTGGATCTTGGGTAACTAAAAAGGGGCAAAGGATTGGAGAGTAGTTTAATTAGGCATCCAATTGTTATTGTTTCCACCACCAAAAAGGGTGACTTGGGAGGCTACAAGGGCTTGAAGTCTAGGACGGCTTTGTGGCACTACGTGTCCTCCTTGCTTGAGGGCCCAAGCATTCTGGATTTGACATGTGGAGCTAGGGAAGGACCTTGTTTGTCCTTCTTCTTGAGCACCCAGCAATTCCTTATGGTTGAGGGGATAACAATTTGGGGTAGACACATAGTCTAGGCTTGTATCTTTCACACTCTAATCCCCCTAATTCAAGAGACTTAAAATCTATTAAAATCAACCAACTACACTCACAACATTGCACTTCAAGTTTGGCTATTTACTTTCAAAGCAATCACACTATACCAAGTTGTGCAATTTTACTTTTGAAGCAATTTATTTTCCATGTGATTTTACTTTTCAAGCAATCTCATGTTTTAAGTTACTTTCTTTCAAACACATTCTCTCATTGTGAATATTTACATGTATTAGAGATTCTTTACTTTTGGTTGTAAGCATTCTTATGTTCATTTGGAAATAATTGTCTAAAGCTAATAGTCATTTTACTATCTAATTCATTGTGTAGATATTTCATGTTTTATTTCATGTTGTAGATATATATTTAATTGCTCATCTCAATAAGTAAACTTTGGGTATATTTTAGGCACTGGTCTATTTTACTGTATTTAAAGAAAAGGTTTGCCCGTCATTCAAAATTACATTTGCATTGTTTGCTTGTCATTGGGTTGGGTCTCCCTAATAAAAACCAAATTAACTCCTAGATCACTAATTAAAACTTAAAATAGTTAAGTAGGGTCTACCCCCCTTGGCTTCCCTAGGAGTGAGCCTAGACGAAAGAGGTCTAGATCGAGGTGACAGTGTGTCTAGACTTAGGCTTGTGCCTCTAAGGACACACCAAGTGGGTTGGAGACTTCTCCACGTTAGTAGGTGTGTATAAGGACGAAAATAGGTGACATTGCCACCATCTGGTCACCACACCAGGGCAGTGACCTTCAACCTCTCCTTGTGCTATTATGAAAGAAAATATAAAGAAAGAAAGATAAAAGGCAAATGATGGGCTTGGGAAAAGTGCATATTGCAGACGAAGGTACCACACACCCTCTACAAAGGCACCCATGAATGAGACACTACGACCCCTAGTATGGCATGAGCCCTATACCCATTGAGTCTTGACCCCATCCATCTCATACACTTTACATGGCTTAGAGAGGGACCTCTTGGAGGCTCTCCTTGACCTAGGGAAAGACCTACCCAATAGGACACCTCATCAACCCTCCCATACTTAAGCTTGACAAGTCGCATAGTGTCTTTGAGTTGTTAATTGTTTGATATAGTAATCTTTGATTCACATGCTTAGATGGCTAATTTATTGATTGGATCCACTTATCATGATGTTATGACTTGAGATCCTTGGAGGGCGTGTTCATTTGTCTTTGCAGGACCTAGCTGGTGGACAGTTTTGGGAGAACAAGCCTAGCTTGGGCTTCCATGGGGCTACAAGCCCACAGGTTGGATGCCAAGGGCCCGCATGCCAAATGAGAGAGAGATGACTTGGACAACCTTGATGATGACTTAGACAACCTAGCCTACTCATTGCTTGCCAAACGATTTGCCCAGAAAGGGAAAAACGTCCCACTTTTGAGCATGACGTCATGATATTGTGGGCTAGGGCTTGGTGGTGAGGTGCCACTCATTTGCACTTGAACGTTTTGAGGAGAAGAGGGTCTTCACCATGGAGAGATCACCTAGATGCTTGACACATGGCCTTGGGAGACCCTTCCATGCTTTTCCAACACCAACGACCTCCTCAAAGTGGCAAAATGTCCCCTACAGGGTGACGTCATCGTAGATTAGGGTTTAATTTGTGCAAAAGATGAAATTTTAAGTGAATTGTTTAATATTATTGTGATAAGGGGGCAAGATTAGGGTTGTTGACCCCTAATCTTGTGTTTTATTCCTTATTTTGTGGACAAGCTATGTTAGCTAATTTTTGTATAAATAGAGATCATAAGATCTCACTTTAAACATAACTCTCCCTTGTGCAGAAGGACTTGGTCTGAAATTTTCGGCCCTCTTGGCCTTTTTCATCTCTTGTGCAAATGGTATGCTTTATCTTTGCTATTGGTAGTGGGAAAGTGATACGCTAGGCTTGGAGGCTCTTTCTTATGCATGTGGATGGACTTAACTTGGAAGATTAGGGTTTGATCTAGCTTTGTTGTAGAATTGGTAAGGGAAAATCTACATTTATTGTCTTTTATCTTGCTTTTTTCCATAATTATTGTTAGTGAGAACCCTTGGAGGAGTATAAGGGCATACACCCTCCCCAAGGTTTTTTCTCTTGCTTAAGGAAGGTCATTTTTCACAAGTTGTCTTGGAGAACTACAAGGGCGTACACCCTCCAAGGTCATCTTGGTTTGTTTTACAAACCCTAGGAAGTAAAAGGGCTTACACCCCTAGAGCTTTTGTGGATCAAACATTTTTAATCCAAGTTTTGCTTCTCAAGGTCAAATACATTTTTCAAGGTTGTGCCAAGAGAAGTACAAGGGCGTACACCCTCTTGGCATTTTCCTAGATTGACTTAGCTACATTTGGGAAGTACAAGGGCGTACACCCCCAAGTGCTTAGCCAAGCCATCTCTTCCATCGACCCCATAAACCCAATAGTAAGGCACTAATCACACTTTAATTTGCATTGGAGATACAAAACGTTTGCCTTGACGAACGTGAAATTTCAGCCTTTACAAGCTCTCTTTTGGATAGTAACCTTGATGCCTTGGGGGTTTTTCTTCCCTTAGGGCATCCCTTTTCTTCCATAATTCCTCATTGCTATACTAACTTGTTTTCTACAGCCATTAGGCTGTAGAAAATCATTAACCCTAGGTGCTAATATCTCACTAACTAACCCCTAACTTTCCTCCATTTTTTAGCTACTAATTCCACTAACTAAGGTGCACTATTTAAGCTAGTTTTGAGGGTTTTTCTATGGTTGATTTAGCTGCTGCATATCATTGAATGCTACAGCCTTATGGCTGATAATTTACTGCAGAAAATCATTTTATAACAGCTTGCTTTTATTCAGTCTTAAAGTGCTATGTTCAAGTCACAAGTGATTACTAAATTCATTGATGATATTGCCTATTGATCTTGTGCTTTATATGCTGATTTGGATGTTTCGTTTTGCTGATATAAACTGTCATCCACTGCTGCAAATTAGGGACAGCAAGCTTAAATTGCTGATCCATACTAACACATAGCATTGCAAGGTGTTTTTCTTGTGTTTCGGGCAGGTACAAGTGCACCGGCAACTATATTTTCACTTGGCATCCATTTACCTCTTTCACTCATCATTTCCAACCAATCATTTCTTCCATCACTTGACCTTCCGGAGGATTTCTCCTTACACATCCTTTCATCCTCTCCATTCCCCCTAGGGTCTACGGGATCGCCTCCCAGAAGTGACCTTAGTCACCCCCCAAGTGCGGGACCTACATCGAGGTGACATTGGGTGTAGGATTCCCAAAGTTGTAGCACTTTTTCCGTGGTTGGGTCGGGCTTTGCCCAACCTACAACTTGCGCTATAACACTTTCTAGGGATTTTCAGCACTTATTCACAACTAAGATTTCAACCCTACTTAAGGTTTCTTGGATCTGTTTCCTAATGAACTTCCAACCTTAGGGATGAATCTGATTTATCAATTACAGCAGCATATAAATCATTTCTCCATCAACCAATCAACTAGGCAGCTCAACGAAACAAACACCAAATCATGTACAAGCTTGGGAGATAATTCGCAGCCCTTAAGGACACATCCCCAAGTACAAACCAAATCAGAATTTAATCTTATTACAGTGCTACTAACTACTAAGCTGTAAATCAGACCTGCAGGTACAGAAATTTAGGACAGCAATCTACACTTAATATCAACGTAATAATGAAGTACAAATGCATCCCAACAGTTTGTGATAAGCTGGTACATACATTCCACTAACTTATCACAAGCTGGAACTGCTCCACAACACTCCAAACATAGCTAGGGTAACCACAACAAGCTAGCATCACACCAATATCAAACCCTAACCTCCAAATCCTCCAAGCTAGGAATCCCTCCTAACCACAGCTGCTCCATAACTTGCATCACCCAAGTGTAGCCCCAAGTACATCATCACATCAAATGACAACTACTTACCCAAGCCAGGCGTCTGAGCAAGCTCCATCAAGCATGACATCACATCAAGCTCTAACTGGTCTGCAGCATGTCTTTCATCTCAAGAAAACAGCATGCCGCCAAGATCTGGAAGTGGAACACTGCCTGCTAGAAAGGAAACCCTCTCATGGGATCTATGCCGACAACTCAGCAAGTGTCTCACTTGACCATGTTTAGGGGGATTGACAGGGTGCCCTAGCAAGCCTGTATCTGTGGGTTTTGGTTTTCCACTGGGGGGATTTCTGAAAAGCCATCGTCCGCTCCCATCATAGCACCACTTCTTCATCTTACTTCCCGTTCACTTATCCCATCCCCCTTGTGCGAGCATTGGGTTGACCTATTTTCAGGACTGCACCTTATCTCGTGGGAAGAAGGGGCTAAAGGCCCAGAAGGTAAAAACAAGCTAGTAAAAGATAAAAGCCTAAGAATAAAACCTCGAGATGCTTCACCCAAGTATCCCCGAGAAAGCAATAAAAAGCTTCTCAGCAAGAAACAAGAGGGATATTGGCAAATTCTCACACATGTGAGAGACTACTTCTAAAATTTTCACTACTTAAGGGATATTGGCTCTTTTCTCTAGTGCGCTAACTCTTGGAGGTCAGGTTTGGATGCTCTTTTGCTGATTTTTGGATGGTATTGCTGCAATTAGGGTTTGTTCTTGTCATATCTTGTTGAAGTCAGTAAAATTTTGCAATTTTATCTCATGTTATTCAATGTTTCATGGTGAAATGTTTACTTGTTCATATTGAAGATCTTTCTTGGCAAAATCCTAAGAGAGGAGCATAAGTGTTTCCTCCTCTCACAAGATTAATTCTATCCAAAGTTTGTGAAGGAAATCCTACCTAGGGTTAGATTCCTAAATCCCTAAAGTGCTAGCAGTTTAGAAATTTATCCCTAGACTCTTGATTGTGACCTAGTTGAAGTATTTAAGAAGGGAGGAAAGGTTGTTAGAACTCAAAAGTGTTTGCACTCTAGCAAAACCCTTCTCCTCAAGGCTTAAACCCTAAGGCTAATGTGCTAGCACCTTAGAGTTTAAGCCCTAGCTCTTAACCTTTGCTAGTTTCATCTCCAAGTTATATTGTATTGATGTTATAAAGATTCCATAGCCCTCAAGGCACTAATCTATAAGCTCTCTTGTGGTGAAAGTGATCAACAAATTCTTTATTTTCAATCTCTCAAGTCTCCTACTAACTTTACTAACACTAACTAAAGCTAATTCACTTGCAAACCTGCTGCTATTGCAAAAGTTTGCTACAGCCACCTGATAACACTTAAAATTGCTGCATACATTGATCTAATGGTGGTATTACATTCTCGGAAATTGCTTTGAACGGTCGGATATTAATCTATTGGATAGATGCTAAATTTTCCTTGTCCATTCATGCATTTCTGATCTCTTTTATTAACTGTTGTTACAAACTTGTACTTGCTGTTATAAACTGTTGTACGGCTGCAATTTTGTACCAGCCGTAGCAAATTCTCATTGTCTAGTGTCTAACGAGGTTTTAATCACATGTTTGTACTTGGAAATAATCATGTAAATGCTATAAAGTGTTCTTGTTCCAGGCAGGTACTCAAACATCCTTTTTCACCTCATCAATTTCATTGACCGAGACCAATATTAGGTGATCGAGAGATGGGGCAATAGGCTTGGCTAACAGATTTGTTACTTTGATCCCTTGAGGTCACCGGGGAAGCCTCCCATGTGGTGGACCTCCTCCATCACTAAAACGATGGGATTTCTTACTAAGGTGATAGTGGTAGGATTTCCTGTAGTTACGTAAGATTTAAGCTACTTGTGGTGGGCTTTGCACAAGTACAAATCCGACAATAACAATTCCTATACAGGATGTCTCTTCCAACACCTTTTCAGATGGACAGTTCAACAATACCACTTTCCCACTCAATGTGCACTGTCAAGTAGATATCTCCACGTCCCCTTACATTGGATTAGCAAGTCAATGACAGTTTTTCCCAATAGTTGAGCAGATCAGTCATTGCATTCTTGATTCCTATATAGGACATTTTGTCCAGGACCTCCTTCATCAGATCGACAGTTCAGTAGTACCACTCTCCTAGTAGATGTGTAGTATGGGAGGAATATATCTTCCCACACTTCTTCATTGGATGAGCAAGTTAGTGATAGCTTTCCCACATTGGATAAGAAGTTTGGTGGAAGCATTCTTTCAATCTAATAGGTCACATCAGATGAGAAGTTTGGTGGAAGCATTCTTTCAAACTATTAGCTCCACTCTTGTATTGAGTTGGGTCATTATATACCCACTCTCTTTTACTTCAGCTACGGCATACTCTTTATGTCCTCTCTTTCTTGTACTTTCGCATCCTTACAACACTTTCTTATCAGATGACCAAATCAGTGTTGTGTGTCTCTAAATGATGGGCAGTGCAGTAGTGCTATTCCTTCAAGAGATGAGCAGGTCTTTCTATTGAGTTGGCTATGCCCACTCCTTTATGTGCATGCTCTATGTATGCTCTCCCTGGCTCCCCATTCAAATTAAGGGGGGTTGTTGAGAATTTGTAATGTAATCTTCACTTGTAGCCACATGCCAACAACTTATCAGGCATATTGGGACCCTTAATGAAACGACTTTGGGTAGTTGCCCATTTTATTGTAGTTTGGACTATTTTGGCTAAGGCTGACCTAATCATCCTCTTGGGCCTAGCACTCCCAAACCTAACGGATGTGTATAAATACAACTTATACTCCTTATTTGTAATCATCTCATTTTATTAAAGAGTTATATTCCTTGGCCTATGAGCACCTATATTTTGTGTTCTCTTTTCAAGCTATGGTATTTCTCTTCTGCATATTTTTTGCTGATTTAGGGTTTATTAGTTGGTTCCATTTGATCCTCACTTCTTTTTTCTGATCTCAACCATGGAATCATTTGGGATCCACTAGGCTAGGATTTGTGCTATAGGTTTAGACTATGATCATTTGCAATTGACCATTCTGGGAACTCTGTGACAAGCATGATCAAAAGATAACTTGCCCAATAAGATAATTTGTAAAAGCCATGAGGCCACAACAATAATTTAGTTAGTGTTGAGTCTTCAAAATTACTTTTGCTTGTGGATTTTCTCCATGCACCTACCTACAATGCAAGTTATTGGAAGCTATTTCATCTTAACAGGGAAGGATTTTTATCATGTGAACATATAGAGCTTTTCATTGATTCAATATTGTTACGGATTGTCTTGTCAATGTTCATATGTTTTCTATATACCTTAATTTATTTCGTTATTCTCTTGTTAACCCCTAGATTTCCACTCTTGAAAATCTTGAGGGTTAAGAGCCAGCATGCATTATTTTGGCTGGCATTCTGAGATTCTCCCAAAGTTTAGTACTTGTTTTTAGCAGATGTTGGTTTCCATTGGGGACTTGTATATGATTGGTAAATGGTTAGTTTGTTCAGAGGTAGAGCTAGCTTGGTTTCCCATGAATTTTGAGAGAGATGTCTACTTACAACAAGTGTTGCTACCTTTTAGGAGACACGATTTGAGTGGGTCTCTTGACAGTTTGGAGCGATTCTGAGCATACAGGGATGGTCCTTGCATGATTCTAGGCCCGATAGCACTTTTCAGGGCAACATGCAAGAACTTTCTATTTTTAGCAGTTTGACCTCCAGGGCCTACATTCAGACTCTGAGCACATATTATTGATCCTTGAGACATTATGAGTCTTTTGGGCCTTTTTGGGGACGATTTGACACATATTTCTATTTTTAGCAAGTTGAGCACTAGGGCTCGCATGTCGATTATGATTGTGGATTTAGATTCCTTGCGGAAAATCGAATCCGATGAGTATAATATCAAAGACATGCAAGGACTTTCTATTTTTAGCAGTAGACACATGATGGTGGTCTCCTAGTCATTCTGAGCATTTGTGGAGAGTTTGGATCAGTTTCGACAAATTTCAAATTTTTGGGATTGGATGGCTATTTTTGGAAATTTCTATTTTTAGCAGTCATCATCATCTACAACAGTTACAAGTGGCAAGCTCAGATTTCGACATGTGGCATACTATCAGGATGATGTGACATCTATACGAAATCATGGACCAAGGGTGCATTTTCCAAGGATTATGCATTAAATGAGAATTAATTAAGCTAAAGAGGTGGTGCATGGGTGAGGTGGCATTTTCTGGAGAAAGTTTAGCTACTCAAAGCTAATTTTTCTCACTCCATTCCTATCACTTTCTTTATTCTCACTTTCCACGCAATCAGTTTCTAAAAAATCTCCTTAAATTGTTTTTAAACGCAATATTCCTAAATTTTAGGAAATCCCTAAAAAATAGGGCGAATTTCTCGTTAACTCGTAACTCCCTCATCCCTTGGCCAAATTTAGCAATCTAACGTGCGTTGGAAAGCTAAAATTATCCTCCATACAGTCTCACTCATAACTCACCCATGCGCATTACTCACTCACACTTAGTCCCGCATGCGCATTAATTCCTAAATTTTTCACTCACAATTATTACCTCATGCGCATTAACTCTTATTTTATTCACACTCCTCTCCTATATATTGGATGGTCTCCATTGGTTATTGGTTGGTTCTTAGCAGCAGCTAGCATAGTGTTTTTGTCTCTCTCTCTCTCTGAGTCTAGTGACTCTTCTTTAAGCAAAGTGATCATTGTACCAGTTGTGGACTTGCCAATTGTGGCGCAACCAACCCTCTTTCAAGTGTATCAATAAAGAAATTGTGTGTTTGTATTCTAACCTTGTTTCTTGACGGTACTTTGTTAATTTGGCAATCTGATTTGTCATTCTCCTTAACTGTTCATTGTGATTTCATTGATCTTTTGAGTAGTTTTCTGCTATGCTTTCTTTCTATATTCATTGTGCTAACCCTACAGGATCCCTCCAAGTGAAAAAACTATATTTTCTCCATAGTTTTGAACAATTTTAACATGCTGTCCAAGACAAACAGGTCACTGTTTTTTGGATTTATATGCAGAAAATCAGTCTTAAAAGACAGCAGCAAGGTACCCAGGGTGCCTAGGGACTCCCTCCTAAGGCTAGCAAGCACTAGTCCAAATGGAGAGGGATCTAGCCTGTGACAATTTCGGGCTTTACTCCTTCAATTAGCCAAGTTTTCATCGCTGTAATAACAGGTTATATCAGCTCGATTGGAGGGTGGAATTTTGTGCTAATATCTCTATAGTAAAGGTTCATCTAAACTATTAGGCTCCAAAAGCACAAAGCTAAGACATTCTTAAGGAAACTTTGAAATATTGTTGGCAATGTTATAACACCAAGTGTAGTGGCGTTATCATACAACACAGGAAAGATAATAAATGTAAAGATACCTTGAAAAACAAATAAGCGGGGCCATTATTTGTAATACACATACCTGTTATTCTGAAAACTTTCAAAACCATAGATGTCCAAGACTCCTATTTGAGCTTTAGAATCTTGATCTTGACCTATAGACTTATTGATTTTATCCACCAACCTGCAATGTGATAACTATAACCATGGTTGAGATTGCAACACAATCCAAGACTCACCTTAATCTTAAAAAAACACAAAAATATAAGCTTCAAAGTAATAAGTTGCTGACCAATCAAATAATCGAGAGTACATTGTTTTTGCCAAAGCATCACGACTGGTGGCAGCTGCCAGRGGATCAAGAGCTTTTATTATATTTCCTTCACGAGTTACAATCACACGTGTACACAATGCATCTTGCAATGCTTTAGAATCACACCTAAAATCAATSGAAATCAACATTGTCACCTTCTCACTATGATATGAGCATGGCAATAATAATAAAAACCTTTAGCTAATGCACACACAAAAGCCGTTGCACTCTTCATCATAGAAAAATAGAAAAGGTAATGCTTTTATTCAACTTGTACTTTCTCCTTCAAGAAATATAATGGGCATACTAAGATAAAGGAACAAGAAAAGGATACATGCAAATATCAAATATGCAAGCCAAAAAGATAAGAGGAGCTTCATACATGTCTAATAGCACAAGAAAAACAATTAATTGTCATAAAATGGATTCCATCATTTAACATTTTGTACTAGTGAAAACAATTTTAACATCAAATGATGCAAAGGCCAACATAGATCCATCTCAACTCTAGGTGTATTAGACACTGAGAAGGATCAAAAAGAAATTCATATGCTAATCTCTCTATGCTTAAAAGACCATGAATTAAAATAGATCTGCACTGGTGTACGTATCTACATTAATTAACGCTTGGTATGTCTTTCTTATATTTTCTTTTTCACAATACTGTTAATGATTTGGTATTAGTTTCTTAGATTTTCCTTTTCACATTACAATTTTTTTATTTATAAGCATGGATGTTATACATTTCACCGAGATTGAGCTCTTAATTTAAAAATATATATATTGGAACAACTTATGCCATGTGTCACATCAATGTTAGGCACAAACATTTCACATCTTCCTCATGTTGGGATGTAGAATGCATCTCACTTCTCTCAATGTAATTATAAGTGCCTTCTGTAATAACAAGAAAAGAAAACAATCTCTTCAAATGAAAACAATGATTAAATACTCGGCATATCATCTTGCATATGTTATGTTAGCTTTCAAGGTTACTCCAAAAGTGTTTACAACATGTTTGGGGCATTTCATGAGATGTGAGGTGCATGGTGTATGTTTAGCCCTTGGTTGATCCGTGGTGGGCTTGCACATTGAAGGTGGCTTTCATTGGTTGTTAGACCTCTCATATCAATGCTTGCATGACATTCTTCCTTGGAGCATTGTAGATCTTCAAACAGCCTGGTGACATTCTACATGCTATCCAAATGGAGAGGTTGCTTGCTTGGAGAACGCCCTACAATGGAGGAGGACCATTTGGCATTTTGGAGGAGGGTGTTGAGCCCTACACAACATGGGGTTACTTAGATGAATTGCATGGAGGCTTGTACTTGAATTATACTAACCTAGGTTGAGGAAATGGACATGTAAGTCAGTGGACCTGAAGATGGTGTTGATGTTTGTAGCATCGGACAGGTACTTCCACACAGGTCTAAGTGTTTAGACATGTGGAAGTGGTCCAAAAGAACTTTCAAAAACTTTGGAAATTCACTTTAATTAAAGGAATTATTAAAGTGAATGTATTTTTATATTTAATGTTAATTTAGTTTAATAAAATGCTAATGTTTTTAGCAATAGTGAATTAAATTAATCTTATCCATTCATCTCAAGTGAGGTGATATCTAATCCCAACCGTTGATCACTATGGAAATTAGGATTAGGGATCAACTTGATATTATAAAAGGCAGCCAAGGTGAAAGGAGAAGACACATCTTGGAGACATCTATTGGAGTCAGTGACTCATAGAGAGAGAGCAAAGAACGACTTTTGCTCAAAGAGATCTTAGCAAGGGTGAAGAAGGACTTTCATCTAGAGATCAACTTAGTCCCAAGGAGAAGGAAGTAGCAACAAACAGATCTAGTAGCAAGGACAAATCTGGGCAATAGTTCAACAGCAGGTACAACAGCATATCGGACCGTACAGAACTGGAGCAGCGATGTACACAACAAATTGGTGCAGAAGGGTGCTTACATACGCGTCGCACAAGTGCAGAAGGATGTGTACATATGCGCCACACTAGTGCAGCAGGGTGCATACATACGCATCGGACCAATAGTCGAGGGCGCATACGTACTCGCAGTGCAACGGACACAGGCACATACAGACAAACAGTGCAGTGGACACATGCGCT
>JASDQU010013037.1:146273-159442 GCA_032191745.1 Picea mariana | reverse complement strand
CTCCATTCTGTGTTTGTCCGTCTGGACCTTCTGTTGATTCTGTGCCCTCTGTAAATGATCCTTCAACTCCTAGAGAATGTCCTGGCTCTGTTGTACCCAATCCTGCACCATGGGTGCCCTGCTGTCCCCAAAGGCAATCTCCACAAAGGAAAGGGGATCATAGCTATATAAAGCTTTGAATGGTGTCATGCCTATGGATACATGATGGGTGGTGTTGTAGCAATATTCTCCCAAGTGCAACCATCTAACCCATGCTTTCTGTTGTCCTGCTACATGATTTTTGAGGTAGCCTTCCACCCATTTGTTGACTATTTCAGTTTGACCGACCGTCTGAGGGTGATAGCTAGTACTAGGAGCCAATGTCGTACCCACTAATCTGAACAACTCCTGCCAAAACATACTCATGAATCTGTTGTCCCTGTCACTGATAATGGTCTTGGGTAGGCCGTGTAGTCTGAACACCTCTCTGAAAAATAATTCGGCCACTTGTGCTGCGCTGAAGTCTGTGGCTATGGAAAAGAAGTGTGCAAACTTCGTCAACCTGTCTACCACCACGAAAATGCAATCCTTCCCCTGTGCTCTGGGCAACCCGGTGATGAAGTCCATGGATATACTTTCCCACTTGTGCTCTGGAATGGGTAGGGGCTGCAACAGTCCTACAGGGTGCGTGTGCTCATCCTTGTTTTCTTGGCATGTAGTGCACTCTTTGACATGCTTAATCACATCCTCCTTGAGGCCTTTCCATGCAAACCTCTCTCTCACCTTCCTGTACGTCTTACTGATTCCCTGATGTCCTGCTACGGGTGAGTTATGACATGCATGCAGGATCTTAACTTTGAGAGCTGATCTAGGAACTAAGAAGATTCGACCTTTGTAATAAATGAGGTCCTTCATGACCCTGCAGTTGTCGTTCTGTATTTGTCCGTCCAACAGTTGACAGGCGAACTGATCCTTTGCATATTCCACTATCAAGTGATCCTTCCAATCAACTGACATACCGGACATGACAAAAATGGATGGCCTCCCGGACAATGCATCGGCTACTGCGTTGTTCTTCCCTTTGACGAATTCAATGTCGAAGTCATAGACCTGTATTTTGCTTACCCATTTTTGTTGTCTTTCATTCAAATCCTTCTGCTCCAATAGATATTTAAGACTGTTATGGTCTAATTTGACCACAAACCTTGCACCTACCAAATATTGTCTGAATTTGGCTAGTGCATGCATGATAGCTAGCATTTCTTTGTCGTAAATGCTGTAAAGTAGCTCAGGACCCCTAAGTTTCCGATTTTCATAGGCAAGGGGGTGCCTATTTTGCATCAACACGGCCCATATACCTTCCCCCAAGGCATCACACTTCAAGGTGAAGGGTATGCAGAAATCTGGAAGAGCTAGAACTGGGCAGGTGCTCATGACTTCTTTCATTCTCTCCATCCTGGTTTGGGCCTCGTCATTCCATTTGAAGGACCCCTTTTTGGTGAAGTCAGAGAAGGGTGCGCACAGTTGAGAGAACCCTTTGACAAATTTCCTGTAGTATGTGCATAGGCCCAGGAATCCCCTCAGTTCTGTGAGTGTCTTTGGAGTAGGCCATTCCCTAATGGCTGTTATTTTCTCCTGGTGTACCTGTACCCCTTTTGCCCCTATGATGTGTCCCAAGTAGAGCACCTCTATCATCCCAAACTCACACTTGGATTCCTTAGCGTATAGTGGCTGTTCTTCCATGATTGACAGGATTTGGTCCACATGTCGAAGGTGTTCCTCCCAGGTCTTGCTGTAAATGAGCAAGTCATCAAAGAATACCAACAAGTGTTTCCTCAGCTGTTTGTTGAACACATGGTTCATGCAGGACTAAAATGTGGTTGGGGCATTGGTTAACCCAAAGGGCATTACCAAAAACTTGTAATGGTCGTAGTGACACCTAAAAGTTGTTTTTGAGATGTCCTCCTCCCTCATCTTGATTTGATGGTAGCCTGAACGAAGGTCAATTTTTGTGAAATAGATAGCTCCATGCAGCTCATCCAGCAATTCATCAATCCTGGGTATGGGGTACCTGTTTTTTATTGTCTTTTTATTCAAAACCCGGAAGTCAATGCACATTCTCATCGTTCCATCCTTCTTCTTTACCAAGACTACTGAAGAAGCAAACAGGCTTGAACTCAACCTGATGTGTCCCATGTCTAGAAGCTCTTTGATGGCCTTCTCTATCTCGTCTTTATACTTCTTAGGGTGACTATAGGGTGTGGTGATAACAGGTTTAGCCCCTGCTTCTAGCTCAATGATGTGCTCAAACCCCCTGTCTGGTGGCACACCTGGAGGAATTGGCCCAAACACCTTATGGTGCCTGTCAAGGATTCTTTTAATCTCTGGTGTGTAATGCACCTTTCCCTTCTCATCCACCCGTGTTGAGATCTTGCATTCTGCTGGGTATACAATTTCTTCCCTTCTGAAGATGGCTTCCATCCTCTTGGTCGTGACCACTCTGGCAGAGTTACCTGTCATGCCTCTGAGCACAACCTTTCGTCCTCCTTCCTCTACAAAGGACATTTCCATGGTCTTGTAATTGGTGGTGATGGGTCCTAAAGTGTTGAGCCACTGCACCCTAGGATGATGTTGGTATCGAGAAGATCCATCACATACACATCCTAAACTAACTCATGCCTTCCCAAGGTGAGTTTCATACCTGGTATGTATCTGTCAGAGGGCATAGTACTCCCGCCGACTACCTCCACTTTGAATCCTTCAAATTCTACTGTAGGTATGTGCCTCCTCTTCAGTAATGTTGCATCAATGAAATTGTGAGAAGCTCCTCCATCAATCAGAACCGAGACTCTCTATCCCTGCAAGACCCTCTCATCCTAAAGGTGTTGAACTTGGGTACCTAGCTGATAGATGCCAAGGTAGCCTTCTCTCCAGCCACACAGTCAAGTTCTGGAACCTCCTCTTCTGTTGTCTCTGCAGTTTCAGCCTCAATGTTTTGTATCTGACCATACTCTTCCTCCTCTTCATTGTCCGAGGTAACTTCTATATAGTTAACCTGGCCACGTCCCATGCACTTATGTGACGGATTCCACAATTCTTTGCAAGTGAAGCAGAGTTGCTTTCCTCAGTTCCCTTCTGGTGTTGTCATCTATCCTACCACGGCCCCTATCAAACCCTTTTGGGTCACGTCCTCCCTGATTCATTGGAGGTCTTTGATCTCTTCCTCCACTGTTAAGAGGTGGTCTGGGTATGAATTTAGGCTTCGCAGCTGGCCCCAAATCCCTCGTCTTCCAAATGGCCTCCTGTAGGTTGTTGGGTTTAAAGGCCTTTACCCAACCCTTCAAGGGTTCCATCAACCCTTCTCTGAAAAGCATCATGAGCCTGGTCGAGGACATATCCTGTACCATAACTGCCAACCTCTAAAATTCATCAATATATACTTCAATCATTCATGTTTGCTTGAGTTGAGTGAGCTCCCGAAAATGTAGCTTAGGATCTCCTTGATCAAATCTATCAATGAGCCTCTGACTGAATTCTGTATAGGACACAATCTAATTGTGGCCGAGTGTGGTGAGTCCGTGATACCACCAGTCATGGGCCTTGCCATCCAAGTACATAGTGGCAAACTTGATGGCCTCCATTTCCCTCATGGGATTGAGCTGTAAGTAGATATCCAGCTTATGTCCCCAAGACTGTGCTGTCATCTTGGCCGTACCATCAAAGTAAGGGATTTCTATCTTCCCTGCTCTACGTTCAAACTCAAAACTGCCCCTGTGGTTCATCCTAGGTTGATTTCTGAACCTGAGTTGGAAATACTGATCTAGGGACATGTGTCTTTGGACCCTCATATCCAAACTGTAGTACTCCTTGGTACTGCTCGCTATTTGTTCCACAAAGTCTTCAACCTGTTCCAGTTGCCCTTGCTCATCTGTGAATGTGGGCATGTAAGGTCTGGGGTTAGCTCTGCTACCTGAATGTCGGCCAAACTGTTCATCTGTGAATGTAGGTATGTATCGCTTCTGATTGACCCTACTACCCATTTGACCCTGTGCTGTGTCTCCTTCCAAACTTCCTTCGAATCTGGGGCCTTTCTCCGGATTATACCCGATCTCCTCATGGGCTCCACCAGCCTCCTTATTCCCATACGTATCAAGGTTCTTCCCTTGATGGGTCACTTGCATCAGAAGTTCATTTAGCTTGGATTGATTCTTGTTCATTATCTGCAGGTTCTCATCAACCCTCTTCAAAGTTTCAGAGAGTTCGACCTGTCCCCTTCTGCTGGTTTCATTGTACTTGCCCAAGTGTTGGACCAGTGTGCTTTCCGTGCAGTTAACGGATTGTTGGAACTTGTCAAACTCGGCTGCTATGAGAGCCAAGCTTAGAGGCTCGTGGTCATCCCCTGACCCTTCCATTTCGGCCTCTGTTTCACTGCTCAGTTTCTTCCTTTGACCCATGAAAATACCACTGTACCTCTGCATGCACCGATCCTTCCACAGATTTGGAGGATCAAAGCTCTGATACCACTATAATGATCCCAAGCCAAATTTTTTGCTTGGAATCACTAACTACCACTAATTTGTTGATGTGCGGGTGTTATTGAGTTATTAAATGCAATTATAATAGATTCATTCAAGATATAAAGCATAAGCATAAATCTGACCTTTATTATAGAATCAGGAATCAGATACAATAGAATGAGCAGATCTGGAATAATCTTCAAATGGCTCCAATGCAAGACAAGTATGAGCTGCTACAAAATGCTCTCGCTGATACAATAAGCCTCCCAAAGGCTGAATAAGATATGAAGACCAATACATGCAGAAATGAATGCCAACGTCCCACAACTGGAAAGTGCCACGCTCCACTAGAAGGCTGAAACCCTCAATAAATCGGCCCAACTGAAGGAAAGCCCCAAACAAGTCCAAACTCTGCCAGATGATAGGATCACCCTTCTGAAGTCTCAAGCTCAACGTCTAAGGCAAACCCCTCCAAACTCTAAATCTTCTGCTGAAGCTGCGCCCTCCTAGATGGTTGAAACCCTTGGTGATTCGGCCCTGATGAGAAAAGCCTCCAAATGCTCTAAAACTCTCTCGGAATGTAGATCGGGCTAAGAGAACCCTATGGGTGAAGTTTTAGACCCAGATCTCAAGGGGATCTCTCTAGATCTGAGAAATACAAAATGGTGGGACGTCCTCTTTTCCTCCAAATCGTCCTAGTCTGAATCTAAATGTCTGATGGTGATAACTCTCTGGAAAAGCACTCAAAATAATGGTGGAGCACCTGCAAGTAAAACCCAACTAATGAAATGCCCAACGCTCCTCCTGATTGGCTAGATCGAACCCTTCTCTTCAAAATGGTGCGTCGTTGTTGAAACTCCTCAAAACAGTACGACCATGTTATCTTCAGAAGCACTAGGAAGAGATATGCTGAGAATAGAATGGTGTGGAGGAATCTTTCATCCCCGAGACCAAGCTGTGGAACAAGGTGAGTGGATATTTCACCTTTGAGTTGCTCACAAGGGTTTGTACAGCGAAACCCCCAAACTGAATGCTCAAGAGCAATAACAAGCAATATGCCAAATCCAGAATGCCCAATAGGTGCACCCTTGCCTCTTACTTATACTTTTCCTTCTAATCCTCTGTTGAGTTAAGTTAACTCCCAGGGTTAACTTCTATTCTTCTGTTGAGTTATYTTTCCCTCCTTTTATCCTTTCCCTTTCTCAAGTCAACTTAAAAATATAACTTTAATCTAGTTGACCTCCCCCCTCAGTGTGAGACTATGACCTAGTGGAGGTGCCCAGGCCACTGAGTCTCCTCATCACCTCCSTAAGAGGTGGGGRAMATTACAGTTCAAGATATAGAATCAAGAGTCTTCAAAAGCATGCTCTTCTTTAATTGGTTGGAGTTTACTCCCAAAAAATAGGATGAAACTGGCAACTGAGTACAATATTCTTTTTCGTAGTATGGATGTAATAAGCAGCTAAATTCAGTACAAGAAGATTTAATTCAGCTCAAACCATTCAACAAAACGAGTGCAGCATAATGGACAAAGTGAAGTGTTCCCTCTGTTTGTGCTTTCACAGAGAAGAGAACAAGAAAACTATCTGCCAATCAATAAAATTATAATATTTTCTTGGCTTATCTTATCTTATAAACACCAATGTCTGATTCTCATTATTTACCAACAACCAAGCTTACATGAATAACTCTGCTGCAGTTTGAAGACGAAAATTAGATTCCTGGTCCTTTGGGATTGAAGAATCATGCTCTCTGCCGGAAGTGAATTCAATATTCCCTAAATGCAGTATTCCAGCCAGTATCCGAAAAATAGCTTCCTGTTCCAGTATTTTAAATTAAAAACTCATACATAAGAACTAACAGTGGAGTTTTCTCCTAAATAGGATCCTGTTAAATAAATATCACAATTAAATTATTATATTTGAACATAGTCTAGAAACATCGCATACCTGTTCCTCAAGATTTATGCCTACTATATCCATGGCCCTTCGAGTATTAGCATATTCCTGAGCATTACTCACACCAGATAACTCATATGTATTGCTCTGATTCAGATAGTGCAGTCTCCTAGGATCACCGAGCTTGTACTTCTCCACATCCTGGTTATTTGAGGAAAGAGATGTCAGGAACAAGATCAAAATAAGAACAACAATGCTTTTCATATGTCTTGTTTTATATGATTAGATCTAGAAACCAGGCTATATGGTAAACGACAAATGTACCTCTGGTGAAGCACATAGTTGATAAAAACAGTGGTAATTTCTCTCAGGATCTGTTATCTGCACCACTCGAGACCTCTCTAAAAGATAGGTCCTGATTGCAGCTCCAGATATTCTACCATTTTTGTCGAACTGAATTTCAACAAATTTCCCAAACCGACTGTACATTCAAAAATAAAGTGTCAATAATTGCCCAATTTTGTGAATATCCAAAATTGATTCTCTTCTGCAAGATGAGAAGATCTATTAACAACTACACATTTCCATATAAGCACCACTGATAACTTTTCCCTTTCAGTATAAAACTCCTGCTTCAAAATGTAACTCAAAGACATATCATAATAAGAAAAAGAGACAAGTGATACGGCCTTGTCGAACACACCACAAATATCATTCACAGACTGCAGCAAGGAGTTGCCAGGCCTSCTTTACATCTTGAAATCCATGGACAAACCTCAATTATGTATGAAAGCCTCCCTTTGCTAACGTTATCCAGGATTCATACTGATTGATTTCTTGGTTTCACTTTCTTTCTAATTCTTGACAAGGATTGAGTTATACCGAAACTATCTTAATACAAATTAGCAACCAATCAGATCAGAGTTTATATCACAAGCAAGATTGTCATATTGCAGGACATTTGATGTTGTACTATGCTTGTTGGTTGGCTAGAGGCCAAGGTTTTATAAAACTGGCAGCTGCACTAATTTCAGAGATTGAAATGATAGAGTAGTGTAATCTAGTGTCCAGCGACAGCTAGCTTCATTGAAGATCCAACGCCAGAATTTGACTTTTGGATCGAACAAATATCCAAAATAAATGGAATAACATAAAAGAATCCATACAGATAAAAATATTGTATTGAATAAAATATAAGAGATGATGATAGAATTACAATGAGAGGACCCATATAAATATTCCTAAGTGGATGCTTTTTCATTAGAAGTCATGTTGGTTAGTTAAGACGTCCTTTCACTAGGATGTGTCTCTTCATTAATTATTAATTATTATTGTTATTTATATATTTATTTCATTACAGAGTATCAAACTCCTAAGCACTGTAACTTCTCAATATGTCATTATTCTAGAAGATTCCCATATAATCCTCTCTGCCCTTCAAAATAGAACCAAATTGACCTCCTTACAAATCAATGAAGTCAAAAAGCATCAAAACAGAGAAGCAGACTCCTTGATCCTCACCCTTGCCCCCTCTCCTTCACCAACCTGTGACCCTGCACATCTTCCTCTTCACCTCTTCTGCGCCTTACCATGGATCAAGGTCATTGCCTCTATTGTTGCTGCATCTTCAGCACAGAGGTACGCACCCTCAAGAGGGCTCTGAATGGCTCCAACAGAGAACTATGGAACCTTCAAACTGGCGTCTAGTACTYGGTCCTTAAAATTGCAASATGGAAAACCTAGCTAGAGAATAGACTRGGAGAGATGGAAGATAAGAAATGYCCCTACAAGCTAGAGATGTAAGGCCGATTACTATGAAGTTGAGAAATGGAGGAAGGAATCCCAAGTTGCCCAAGCACATCTCTCCCAAAAGAATAGGAAAGTGTAGCAATCAATGGTTGAACTATACAAGCTAGTAATGCAGGTGGCCAACTTCTTGGATACTGTTGAAATTAGTGCAGTTGCAAGAGCCATTCTCCGGGAGGATGGCATAAGACCCTAGCTGAGATCTAGGCCCCCAGCACACTCATGGGGTTCTTGGTTTGGGACCAAGTAGTTAGAGCCATGGCAAAAGACCCTAGTGAGGGCCCATAGTGTATTTATGGGGTTCTTGGTCAAGGACCAAGCAGTAAGTCCCTAAATCTGTTCTAGGGCCCCTGGATGTGTTCCAAGGAATCCTTGCTCGGTGCTTGGATGTGTTCCTTGGTGGTTGATGATGTAAGTCCCTAGATGTGTTCTAGGGCCCCTGGATGTGTTCCAGGGAATCCTTGCTTCAACGCTTGGGTTGATCCTTGGTTTTGTATCTTGGTGGATGAAAGACCCTAGATGTGTTCTAGGGCCCCCAGATGTGTTCTAGGGTATCCTCGTCTGGGACCAGGTGGTTCTTGGTTGTGTACCAAGATGTGATGATGTGTGATCTTCTTCTTCTCTCCCAGGATGGTCCATGAGACCTAGGAGCAGCTAGAAAATGGACATGACCACATCATTGGTTTCTCCTTTTATGCAGGGATGATAAAAGCTTATAAGTTATCATGAGACATATGTGGACAGTTTTCCATTGAAGAAGCCCCCCTTGACTTTGTCTTGTAGCCTCCCCTTGCTTGATTCTCTTTCTCCTTCTTGCTTGATGTTGTGTTGGTCTTTTATAACTCACTTTGACTTATTTGACTTTATAATTAATATTTTTGTTAATTAAAATATTAATTATTATTTAATTTATTTTTTTAGGTTTTTAAGTAAACCTAATCCTAACCCTTCCTAAACTATAAATAGGAACCTACCTCTCACTCATTCTTACTTACACTCACTCTCCTCTTGTGATCTGATATTCTGCGGCTATCTTGTTTCAGTTTGGTTTTGGGGGTATGGCCTCCTTGGAGCTTCCTCTCTTTCTGATTTAAGGTACGGCCTCCTTAGCTTTCTTCTCTTTGCTGGCTGGGAGCTTCATTTCTGCTGTGTGGTTCTCCTTTGCTGGGTAATGGTGCCGCAGACCTTCCTCTTGCTGTGTTTAAGGTGCCACCGAACCTTCCCTCTTGCTGTGTAAAAGTGGGCGGACCTTCTTCTTGGTGTTTGAGGGTGCCRCGGCCTTCCCTTGGCCCTCTTCAAGTTGTCATTGGTTGCTTTCAGGTTGTCGCTGCCTCCTAGGCAGCCCTTGGCTCCTCTTCCTGTTGCTGATGGTGTTATCTMTTGCTGTTTCTGATGTTTGCTGCCTACTACTTCTGTCTATCAGATTTATTTGTGAGGGTTTGACAAGCCCTTTGTTGCTGTAGCAATACAGTTCATTTTGGACAGCCTTTTGGTTGAGTTTTCTTGTTGTCTTTGGGGTTTCTGTATCAGCCCTACTCTTTCTGATTATCCTYGAGTTCTTCTTGGCAAACTGTTCACTTAAAGATCATGATGAGATCAAACCCTCAACCTTCATAGCTTTTCTGAGCATAAAGAAAGAGGACAGCCACACTTCAGGTACTTCTAATATTTATTTTTGCTAAGGTAAAGTTCAGATCTTGTTTTGCTAATGTTTACTTCTGCTTCCAGTCCAAGTTAATATTCAGAAATGTTTTTTCTTCTGTTCATGATCAGTCCTAGTTAAAGTTTGGGTCTTCTTAGCATGTTCAGATTTGTGATTTCTGTATCTGTCCTACTTCAGAAGTTTTGTTTTAAGTGCTAATCTTTATTTACAGTAGTGATCAAATTTAAAAGATATTGCTGCTTTCTCTTTTCCCTAAAAATTCTAACAGATGCCCAGTGATGGAGATCGTTCCGCCAGGACATCCCTACACAGAAGATCCAATGCCAGAACCTGATTATGATATGAAAGTGGAATCTGTGGCTAGTGCAGCTCTAACAATCTAGTTTGCTTGTTTGCATGTATAGTCGCTTTTTTATTTTTAGTAGGTCAATAGACTATATACCTATCATTTATGGGGTAGCAAAACAATCATATTTTTGTCAAAATAGCTCACAAAGGGGAGTCGCCCCTATACTAAGAAACAAATACCCAATTTTGTAAGTTATTTTGAAAGTTGTCAGGGTTAGGCCGCAACGAAGCCCCCTAATATAAATATAACTGTCGTCATGAGAAAAAAAAACATACCACTAAACTATTAAAAACAAGGAGCAACAAAGAGGAACACAGAACAAGAAAAAGGAGAAGAAAAAATAAAAACCACCCAAAGAACTAAAAACTTATAACTAATATTTTAAAACTCCGACTCGACCTTGGAATCGGTCAATGGTCAACTCCGACTTGGACTCGTACTCGGATTGACTCAAAAAGCACTATGAATAAATGAGCAACAACATTTAAATGACAAACATAAATGGCAAGCAATGTTCCACCATCACCTGTATTGGGATCCTCATCATTAGTATCACAATTTCCCTCTTGTCTAGCCTTTGCCTCTACCTCAATACTCTAGAGACATCAGTCAATACCTCTCAATTTTGATGAAACTACCTAATCGAAGCCTTGTAAAATCTTAATATGCCTAGTCAATGATTTTGGTTTGAGTGAAAGGTACATTTTTGCTAAGGCCATGTTAGAGGAGTTCAACAATCAATACCACCAACATCGAGGTACATAAAGGGCTTGGTGCTCTTGATTAAATGCCAATCCCATACCCTCATACGTGATAGAATCCAATCAAGATGTTGCAATCCTACCAATCCTGAAATCCTGAAAACAGTTAAGTCTAATGGATTTTGAATGGGATATGAAATTCTACTTTCTTCATATGAAGTCCGATGAGGTTGGAACCACCCTCAAACATCCTAAAACAATTAATGGTAATGTTAAAAATTTAAGTAAAAGTTGATATTTCCCTTATCTTGACATTTCCTTTATCTTTCCGTTTACATTTCCTTTAACTTGACATTTTCTTTATCTTTTCGTTAACATTTCCTCTATCTTGACATTTCCTTTATCTTTCCTTTTTATCCTTTTACTTCAAGAATTTAACATTACCATTAATTGCCAGCGTTTTTGGTCAAATCCTTTTAAAGAAAAAATTTATCTTGGATATTGGTGGGGTCTAGTACCGACATGGACGAGTTAAGCAGTGACCCGGCCAAGTTGACCAGTTTGGTACTGAACCGACCAAGTCAAGCCTTGACTTGGCCGGTTCAGTACCAAACCGGCCTCCCGAGTCAATAGAATGGTCGAGTCATACCGATTTGGGGTTGGCTTGGTCAACTCAACAGAGTCCGAGTACGAGTCAACCAAGTTTTAATACACTACTTAAAACACATGGAGGCCCAAAATATACCACAACTAAAGCAAAAACAACAAACAAAAACCTTAAAATATACCACAACTAAAGCAAAAACAACAAACAAAAACCTTACATAAACTTACCAAAATGCTTTTAACCACCATTATGCATGTAAATCATAGGCTTCCAATTTTTGCTAATTCTAACCTCATTGTCCTTATTCAGTTTGTTCAAATGCTTCTCCATCTCAACGACTTCTTTGAATCATTTTTTGAATAATGATCAAGTTTAGCGATAACCTTGGTTCCTTCCATGCAAATATGATGCTTTGTACTCCTCTGAGTGCTCAACCAAGGCTTATGACTTGAGGCAGTAATGAAGGATACATGGAGAAATGCCAACTCCGTGTTCGTTAATTCTAATCTAGATAGAGCAACCAATATGCCCCATGTAATACCTAGTACTTGCGAGTCATAAGGAATCAAGTAAACACCTTTATGCTAACAAGGATCAACAGGAATAGCACAACCGTAGACATTAAAACTAAGGGGGAATGTGAAAAAAGGGAATGTCAGCATTCTTGTAGAAACAGGGAGCACCCATAATGATGCAAAAATATTAAATCTATTTGCATATCCAGCCGCAAATATAAGAGTTATGGTGGCAGATGGAAAAAAAATTGATGGAGTTGGAAAGTGTCACAAGGTCAAGCTACAAATAAAATATTATGAACTGGAATCTGGTTTCTACACAATACCCTTAAATGTTGCCAAGGCGCGGAGCGGAGCGGGAGCGGAGCGGGAGCGGAGCGGGAGCGTTTTTAGGGAGCGGAGCGTCAAGAGCGTCATTTTCAAAAAATCCTCAGGAGCGAAGCGTCTCGAGAGCGTCTATATATATATATATATATATATATATATATATATATATATATATATATATATATATGCATTTATATTAAAAAAACATGCAGAAAGATAAATTAGCTGCAGAATGTATGAAAACATGCATGTTTGTACACTTTAACATTAAAATGGCATCCATAGTAGTAAGTAGTAGTACATCAATGATTAATCATTCGAGCATCAACCATCTAGAATCTAGCAATTACAAACTTACAAACCAACATACAAATTTTTAAGCCATATAATAGAAAGTATACAATTAAGTTATGGAATGAAATCAGTCATCTAGCAACTGTCAACAATAACATGAGTCATGACCAAATAGTTATGATTACAAAATAGGCCATTTGCACTGAATTATGAAGATCGAAAGGTCCATAACAATAAAGTTTAAATTGTGCTAGACTCTAGAGTCTAGTTGCTAAATGCTATGAATCTATCATCTATAGACTAACATGTAAAGTAATGAAAAAGGAGAAACATGTAAAGTGTGCCTCCACGTGGTGGTAGTGGAGGAGCCTGAGAAGGACGAAACTGTGTAGAATATGTAGATGAAGATGAAGCCCCTGTTGCTGGAGTCCTGAACAGGGGGACCAAGGACCGAGTAGTAACTGGGGTATATGAACCGGGTAGTATTGGCATCACTCTCCATTATACCACAAA
>JASDQU010013037.1:134378-145185 GCA_032191745.1 Picea mariana | reverse complement strand
GGTGGAGCGGGGTTCGGAGCACTTCCCGCAACATTGGTACCCTTGGGTGGAGTAGACGTTGTCTTGGGAATCCAATGGTTACAAACATTGGGGACCTATTTTGCAAATCACCAGAAACAATTTATAAAATTCAAATGGGAAGGAAGAAGATATAAATTATACGGATTCCAGTCACCCCCCACCCAAATCATATCCTCACAACAAATGGAGAGACTAATTTGGAAGGGAGTAGTAGCTTACGTGGCACAATGTCATAAAATGGAGATATTAGCATCAGAAGTAGTACATTCTCAATACCCAGATATTGAAGTGTTAATCCAAAAATATGACAAGGTATTCCAAGACTTACCTATGAAATTGCCTCCAGAAAGAAAGATAAGAGCATATAATCGAGGTTAAACCAGATTCAACACCAATTAATATCAAACACTACCGATATCCTCACCACCATAAAACAAAGATAGAAAGGTTAATTCAAGACCTATTAAAATGCGGCGTTATTACAAGATGTAGGAGCCCATATGCAACCCCAGTAATCTTGGTTCGGAAAAAGGATGAATCTTTTAGAATATGCATAGACTATCAAGGGCTAAATAAAATAACTATAAACTATACCATTCATAGATGAGTTGTTGGATGAACTCCATGGAGAAAAATACTTTTCAAAATTGGATCTAAGTTCAAGGTACTACTAGATCCAAGCAAGATTAAAGGATGTGGCAAAAACTGCTTTTCAAATACACGAAGGTCACTATGAGTTCAAGGTGATACCATTCGGGATAACGAATGCCCCTGCTACCTTCCAAGCAACTATGAATCAACTCTTTCGGCCCTGCTTAAGAAAGTTTGTGCTAGTGTTTTTTGATGATATTCTTATTTACAATAAGACTTGGAAGGAACATATGAAGCATTTGGAGCAGGTACTTTCTCTCTTAGAAAAAAACCAGTTTTATCCAAAAATATCAAAATGTACGTTTGGTAAAGAGGAAGTAGAATATCTTGGTCATATCATATCCAAGGAAGGAGTCAAGGTGGACCCCAGTAAAATCAAAGCAATCACGGATTGGCCAAAACCAAACAACATATCAAAACTAAGGGGATTCCTCGGATTAACAGGTTATTATCGAAGATTTATCAAGAACTACGCTCATTTGACAGCACCACTGTCAAACCTATTAAAGAAAAATTCCTTCAAATGGGATAACATAGAAGAATGTTTTCAAACATTAAAAAGGGTTATGTCATCGACACCTGTGTTAGCAACACTAGATTTTACAAAACCCTTTGTAGTAGAGTGTGATGCATCGAGATTTGGAATAGGGGCAGTGTTAATGCAAGATGGCCATCCAATAGATTTTGAAAGTCGAAAGCTCAACAAAAAGGAAGGTTTAAAGTCTACCTATAATAAGGAAATGTTAGCCATTATGCATGTGTTAGCTAAGTGGCAACAATATCTCTTAGGAAGCAAATTCTCGATACGTACTGATCACAAGTTACAACAGTCTTCAATACCTACTACGAAGAAAAACGTTGTCCACCGAACAACAAAAATGGATGGAAAAACTTTCCACTTTTGATATGAAAATAATACACAAAAAAGGGAAGGACACTATAGTTGCTAATGCGCTATCACAAAAAGATGACGAAGTAAGGACATATGCAACAACAATAGTGATTCATGATTGGTTAGATGAAATCTGAGTTGAATATGCCAAAGACCCTGAATCCAATTCAATAATCAACAATTTGGACCAAAACCCCAAAATTGAATGGAAAAATGACATTTTATGGTATAAGGACAGAATCTATCTAATACCATCTTAAAAATTTTAAATGAAAGTCTTAAAGGAGTCACATAGCTCCCCAGCAACAGGACATGTAGGCTTTTTCAGAACCTACTATAATGCACGACAATCATTCTATTGGAAGGGAATGAATAAGGATATTCAAAAATATGTTGTCAAATGTGACATATGTCAAAGAAATAAAAATGGAAATGTTATGACTCCAGGGTTACTTCATCCTCTACACATTCCTGACCAAAAATGGGAAGAGCTCTCGATGGATTTCATTGAAGGGTTACCCATGTCTCACAAGAAGGATAAAAAAATTATTGCGGTTGACAGATTAACCAAACATGCATATTTCATGGCAGTAAGGAAAACCGACTCAACAAAACAACTTCCAAATGTCTTTTGCAAAAAAATTTATAAATTGCATGGGTTTCCGAAGGTTATTGTCAACGATAGGGATGCAAAATTTAAAGGAAATTTCTAGAGAGATTTTTGCAAACAAACAGGAATATCCCTTAATATGAGCTTAGCCTACCATCCACAAACAGTTTGACAAAAATTGTAAATAAATTCTTAGAAACTTACCTTCGATGCTTTATGACAGATAAGCAAAATAAGTGGTCTCAATGGTTACATTTAGTTGAATGGTGGTATAAGTCTACATATCACACTTCCGCTAAAATGACCCCTTTCCAAGCCTTATATGGTTATGAACCACCCAAATGGAAAGAGTTTGCATTCATTGACACTAAGGTCCAAGCGGTAAAGAATCAGCTAGAGGAAGAACAAAAAATCATCAAAATATTAAAAGAAAACCTAGCAATAGCTCGAAATCGAATGAAACAACTACCAGACCAACATAGGTCAGAAAGAGAGTTTGAAGAAGGTGATTGGGTGTTTGTAAGACTCCAACCCTACAAACAATTATCCCTTAAGAAACAAGGGAAGAACAAATTGGCTCCAAAATTCTATGGACCTTTTCAAATTAACAAAAAAATTAGCAAAGTAGCTTATGGATTGAAATTGCCAGACAATTGTCACATCCACAACGTCTTCCACGTCTCATGTCTCAAAAAGGTGCATGGGCAAGCTCAACCTGTTCAAACAGAAATCCCTGAATTCGATGATGAAGGGAGAATTATTTTAGAACCAGAAGGTATTGCCACTAAGGAAAGGGTGTTACATTCCATAACCATTAAGGAATATCTCAGCAAATGGAAAAACCTTCCAAAAGAAGATTCATCATGGGAATCGGAACATTTTCTCTGACAATACCCATTACTACCCTTGCTTTGAGGACAAGGCAAATCTTAAGGGGGATGGCAATGTTATGAACATAAATACATAAAATAATAATAATATAAATATAAATACATAATAATAATAATTTAATTAAATAAATGAAAAAATCAAGAGGCACGTATCTCTTCATCAAGAGGCATGTACCTCTTCACCTCGTGACCAGTCAATGCTATAAGTAAACCGTCACGAGGGCGATTGTAAGATCATCTTTTAATCAATTATCAATTCAATATCTATTCAGAATATTTTGTCTACAATTTAATAACAGATTTATTGTTACATTGAAGAAAAGACATATACGGATGTTGAAGTACAAACGATGGAAACTCCAAGTGCAAGTACTAATATAAGTTCAACAATTACCCAAGCATCATCAATGCATGAAGAAAATCATATATCGAAATTAAACCAAGAAAACACTACAAGCATGATAAGGGAAAATAATGTTATAAGAACTCCTTATCGACATCCAAATCACAAAAGCAAACATCTTAAACAATCAGAGTATCAATATCACTTAAGGTCGGGAACAACTAAATTATCGTTCGACAAATATTGATACCGACACAACTAAGTCTCATGATAACAGTTCATCATGGAAGAGCAACGTTCAGAGAAATATTGTATTAAGATGGTCCAACCCTTTTACAATTCAAAAATTTTGCTCAGCACTCAGAGGTTCATATCGTCTTGTATCATTGGCTGTGATAGCACCAAGAATAGAGAATGATGCGAAGAAATTACAAGCCACAGAAAAAAACGTCAAGCCCTTCCATCATTATGCTTTGAGGACAAAGCATTTCAAAAGGGGAAGGCAATGTTATGAACACAAATAGATATAAATAAATAATGATTAATTATAATAATTAATACTCAATAACTAAATATGTTATGAAGAGACACCTTCCTAATGAAAGGTCATGTCTCTTCATGAAAGGGCACCCCTGCATGGGTATATATACATGCCCTCATTCTCATTGTAATTATACTATTCATATTCTTATTCTATATATAAATTTTATTATCCTAAATGGATTTCTTCATATTTCAAGTATTTTGTGTGTTTCGTGTATGAGTCGGATTGGTTCGCCATAGTTTGAGAGGTAACAAGGGACACTGGGGAACCCATAGCGACACCGCATGTTTGTTCATAGATTTTACCTTGAAAGCTGAAGAAAGTAGAACTCAAGCATAAGTCAACAGGAATAACAGTCTCACTATCTGTAATCCTTCTTGTAGCTTCCATTGCTTCATCAATAGGGATGTTCATAAAAATGTCCAATTAGTGACAACAAAGTAGGTTAATAGGACTCAGAAATATAGCAAGCAGAAACCAAGTCATAATTATGCTTTATTAATCTTGACATATTTTTTGGCACGCAAAGGTTTTTTATGAATCGAATCCAAAATACATGGAAAGTTTGGTCAAAGCTGAATTCTGCTACTTTGTTTTGAATGTGTCACCTTGCAGCATTTCTTCCCTACATTCATAACTTTCTATTTCTGCCAAAACATCACATTTATCTTGCTAACAATCTATGCCTCTGGCACATTTAGACCATCACTAAAAATGAGGAACGGGTCATTTGATATGTGAGATAAGATTTACAGCTTAGAAGATCAACCAACAAAGTAGCAGACATTAATATAACTGTATAAAATTAAAGATGAACTGTATCAGATGTCCGCAAGAACACTTTATCTCCCACAAAATAAACAGTAATGAGTTATGCTTCCTGCCAAATTTATTTGTAGTAATTAACTTTTTAAGTCTTACCTTGAATTATTATTTCGTATTGTTTTTGCATTGCCAAATGCCTCTAGGAGTGGATTTGACTGCAAACCAGAAAAATCAAGACAAGGTAAAATTAGTATCAAGAATATATATTTTACAAGCGACATTGTTTAAAAAGGTTATTTGTAAGCAATTATATCACAATCTTACTTTAAGAACTTGTTGCTCCACTGTTCTATTATCTATAGCAGCCCGACCGCCCATATAAGCTAAATACTGCATTATTAGTTTTGTCGTCTCTGTTTTTCCTGCTCCACTTTCTCCACTCACTAGTATTGACTGACTGCACCCTTCATTTATCATTGCCCTGGAAGATGATTATCAAACCAAAATAGATAACAACCAAGAGCAAACATGCAGATGTCAGAATACCAGCACTGCATCAATGAATATAAGAATTTTATATTTGTTAAAGCTCATCATATATAGATAGTAGCAAATACTTACCTATAAGAAGCATCAGCAACTGCAAAAACATGAGGACTTAACTGCCCAAATGGAGCTCCTCTATACTGCTCCATCATGTGAACATTATATAGATGGGGAAGATTTGTAAAAGGGTTTACAGCAATCAAAATACTACCTGTATATGTCTGTCAAAATTGGGTCAAAGATAAGTGCCAACTAGGAAAAACAAACTAACTGCAAAAGAATACAATAGAAAGCGCATCACCATCATTCAAAAATATAATATGAAATAAAGTTACTGACTGCCCCCTGTGTCTAACAATATAGATTTACACTCATTGCTTAGGAAGCATACTCTTAACTTGATTCCTCACTATTTGAAAAACAAGAAAACATTCGTAGGATCATTAAATCTGTCAACAGTAATCAATGTAACAAATACCACCTTAAAGTGTATTACTCACATATATATCATTGAGCTCATATCTTCTTGCAAGGTTGTATAAAACACCCGGTTCATTTAAATAGGCCAGCTTAGTCATGTCGTCCACTCCTCCATGCTTTGCATCTGGATCTCTAGGGTGAACTTTGAAAATGGAAGTACATAACTACAAATAAAACGAACAAAACCTCAGAAGTTAGGCACCATATAAATTTTCTCTAGACAATATGCAAGTGTTGCAAAGATGCATCAAGTGAACATGTTTAGGTGTAACCAAAATTAACAAGAATATAAGTTTGGATCCACAGGAGACAGGTTCGAATGGAACCAGCCAGCAAACTCAAAATCCGATATAAACAAAAGACAAAATAGCACTAATGAGCTAGAGAGAGAGTCATAACCATCCACAATAGGGCACACTATCCAAGAACAAGAGAGAACTATAGTTTAGGGCACCCGTATGCTAAATCACTTTGATAAAGAATGAAAGAATGATCACAACATATGTGAAATAACAAATGAGAGTTGTGTATATATACAAAACTTAAGAGTAGGGCGCTTTCCCCAATAGGGGTTTTGGGCCCACTTTTACTAGGTTAATCTGTTGATTTTACCCCTATAACTCAGTCACTGAAATAATTGCCAATAATTCACTGAAACACAGAAATTATACCAATAATTGCAAATTTCTGCAAAATATTCAGAATTAGGGGTTATGCAACCCATTGAAAGAGCCTTTCACCTCACTAGTGTTATTTTAAGTTTCAAGGCTTATCGTTGGCAGTCATAAGCCCAACAAAACCTAAGTTTGCTAGCCTAGCCTAGCCTAGCCTTTAGGTTTTCTAGCCCAGTTGGCAAGAGTTTGTGAAGAATCCAAAAAATATGAAGAACGGAACCTTGGTGGAAGACAGACTTGATGGATCAAGCAACTTCAGCTCCTGGAAGTCAAGACTTCAGATCACCCTTGAAGAGGAAGATCTATTATGAACAATACAAAAGGCTTTACCAAAGAGAGCTACCGATGAAGAGAAGGAAAAAAGGAAGGAAGAAGACGTCAAGACAAAGAAGATAATGATCTACTCAGTAAGAGATCATCTCCTGCCTTGTATTACAAACCTGAAGACAGCTTATGAAATGTATGAAGAATTGAAGAATATGTTTGAGAGTGACAACACCCTCAGAGCTCTTACATTGAAGGGCCAGCTTCAAAATATCAAGATGACAAAAGGTGACACCGTTGTTGCCTTCTTTATAAAGATGTCATAGATCAGAGATCAACTAGGTGCCATTGGAGAAATCATATCTGACAGAGAACTTGTTTTGACCACTCTTAATAATCTTCCAAAATATTGGGAACCATTTCTTCAAAGTATCAGTGGAAGAGAAAAACTACCTACTTTTGATCGTCTGTGGACACACTGTACCCAAGAAGAAATCAGACTAAGAGCTAGAGGAGTGGAAGACTCCCCTCCTAATGACAATCATGCTCTTGCACTTCATACAAAGAAAGGAGGAAGATTTCAAAGAAACTTCAGGCAAACATTCAAACATGAGAAGACTTCATCAACTTCAGGTCATGATCAGAGAAGAGACATGTCAAAGATCCAGTGCTTCAGATGTGACAAGTATGAGCACTTTGCGGGAAATTGTCCCACCAGAAAGAAAGGAAGACAATATGCTTCCACCGCTGACATGGATCCAGACCCACCTCAAAAGGATGAAGACATGAGAAAAAAGGATTACTTCCTCTAAACCAAATGCAAGATTGAGCATGACTGTAGACTAAGGTAAGTGGTTCCTTATTTGACTTAATCATTGACCTGTAGTTGATTGCATTTTTTATAGTAAAGGGTATTATCCCTAGTGTGGGAGCCCTCATGACTTGGACCATTATCCTTGGTACAGGAGTCCAACTTTTCTTGATTGATTATTATTCTAGTATAGGAGGCCATTTTGGTGGTTATCCCAATGGGACGCCATCTTGGTTATTATCCTAGTATATGTTAAATTTTTAGACCCCAACCCAGTTTCAGTCTCGCTGATTTTTCAGCCAATGTTTAATGCCCAAACCCAGTTTTATATCAGCAATTAAATACACAACAGAAAATTATTTCAGAACTGAAACATGAGGATTCTGAACTTCGTTTTCAACGCAGAAATAAAATATCAGCAGCATATAAAACTCAGAAAATTAGACACAGAAATTTCGGTCTAACTTTGACCCTGGAAAAACCCACAAGGGGAAAACCAGTGAGAGAGGGAGATTTTTATTATTTAGGAGCTTCAGAGAATTCTGTTACAGCATATTCATCTTCAGAAATTTAAATGACAAACTTATCTCGACAACCATGCCAAATCTTCACACAGGAAAATGAGCCAAACTACTCAAAATTCTTCCCAAAATTTTCTGCAATAAATTGCAGGTCTGCTCCTTGATTTATGTGCCTCCAAAATGTTGTACGATCACCTCGAAATATGTGCCAGCAGCTTCAACAAATTTATGGGTGCAATAATGGCTGTACAACCGCCTTGAAAACCGTGCCAAACTTCCCAGAAAAACCACACAGCAATCTTTCTCGATTTATGTGCCAAGAAAGGATTGTACGAACCTATACGGAATCTGTATGGCATGGCCTGAGTGTGGATGTTTGTCCCTCTTCGAAATCTGTGCCAAAAGTACGTTGTACGGACTGATAAAATCCATACCGTATGGACAGAATTAAATGGTGTACACTGTCTCGATTTATGTGCACACAAATGACTGTACGGACCTCAAAATGCATGTTGTACGGCCTCCCATGTATGTTGAACCTTTGCCTCGATTTTTGTGCTATTATACTGCCTTGGAAAGCGTGCTCTAGCTCTCAGAAATGGCTGCTCTCTTGCTGCTCGAAAATGCTCTCTCTCTTGCTCTCTCAAAAATGTTTCAACTACCCAAGAATGTGTGCGCCCCTCTACCCTAATCGACCTCATGAGGTAGGTGAGGAGTCTCTCTAATCCAATGGCTAAGATTAGATTAGATGAGTGGTTGAGATTAAATGTCTCTTCACTCACCCTCACTTTAGTCATAAAGTCACCTTTTAATTTGCATCTCACAAATTAAATGACTAAGGCCCACATTAGGCACTTTCTCACCCCTTAGGCGCCTAGGAAAGAGAAACACTTGCCTTGGTACTTTATTAAATTAAAAATTTTAACAGTATAGAGGCCATCAAAATACTGTAGAGTCAGCTGAGCACCTAAGAAGACATAAGATATCTCCAGGTTAGCAAACAGGAAAATAAAGATGCCTATCCTTCAGACTTCAGAGGGAATCACTTGACTCAGAGGGAGTCAAACTATTTGAGAAGAAGGAAAAGACAATCCCCTTCAGCAGTTTAGAGGGAGTCAGCCATTATTCCAGTTGCTCCAATTGATATCCCTAGAGACATTGCAGTAGGCCATAAAAAGCATGCCCTGGCTCAACAATCTCTGCAAGAGGCAGAGAGACATGCAGCTCCTCAAGGCACATTCCGAGAGAGCAAGAGACCAAAGAGTTTTTGAGTTATTTTTCAACCATGAGCCACATCATTGATACAGAGCCTTCTTGTCATGGAGAAATAGCAGGTTAGCAAGTATGGCAAGATGCCATAACAAGAAGAGTATCAGTCCATCTTGAAGAACGATGTATGGGATATTGTTCCGATACCAGAAGGGGAATCTGTAGTGACTTCCAAGTGGATCTATAAGATCAAGCATCCAGTTGATGTAAGTGTCGAGAAATACAAAGAGAGATTTGTAGCCAGAGGATTCTCACAAGCAGAGGGAGTTGACTATGATGAGACATTTGTTCCAGTATCCCAATACACTTCCATCTATACTATCATCCATGAGTTGGAAACTACATCAGATGGATGCAAAGACAACCTTTCTCAATGGTGAGTGTTGTCGCCTTATACACACCTAGGAGACGTGGAAGAAATCTTCAATCCACTCGGTGTGTCCTTGGGGGCAAGTGAGAGTTAAAGTGTTGTCACCTAATCCTCAACTTCTCCGTCTAGGCCAACTCCTAGCGAAGCCAAGGGGGGTAGTCCCTAACAAATATACTAAGGCTATTAAGCAAAGTACGAAAATTGAAATCTAGGAGTTTATTGATTCTTCAAACCATTAATCATAAAATGAATAAAACATGAAACAAACATTCACCACGATATATATATAATCAAATGAACATGTACTTGCATCAAAAGGATACTGAGAGACAATTGTTAGGTGCAAGTTGCATTTATATTTAATATATAACCACTTATGAATTGAAGCTTGTGGCTTTGCTGAATATGAAATTGAGACCAGTGCCTTAATGAGAATCATGGGCAGTGTAGTTTAAGTGTTTTATTAAGGGTAAATTAAAGTTCAATTAGTGAAATGGTTTGGGCCTCCTTGGAGGTTAACTCTTTGCTTGGAAACTTGCAAAGAGCTTTACCGAAACCCAAATGGTTTCACCGGTAAAACTCACTCAAAGTGTTGGATGTCCAAAACGGGTGGGAAGCCAGGTCCCGAGAAGGCCCACCTTACTTCTCAGGTCACTTCAAGGCATTTTCCCGCACATCAAATTAACAACTTCGGGGGTTGTCCTAATTAAAACTATCAACCACTGACCAGCACAGCGTGTATGAACTTACTCCCAGCAGATCGAGACGAGCTCGCAACTGGAAGGGTCAGGAACCGCACTGAGAGCTGAGGGGAATTTGGTTTATTTTATTGACAAAAAATAAAAGTGTGAGATTAATTAATAAATCCGCACTGACTAGGCCCCTTTCGAAGTCGCTAAGGGGATAGTTTATTTTGCCAACAAGAAAGTAAATGTGTGACTAATTACTAGATCCGCACTGACCAGGCCCCTTTCGAGGTCACTGAGGGGATGGTTTATTTGCCAAATTGAAAATACTGAATTGAAACTAATCTAACAATTAGTATTCTACTTGCAGAATGGAAAATTTGATCTAAGCTAAAAATTATGCAAAAATTGACACAACCACCGGACACACCGCTCCCCCCAGGGGGAATGAAGAGCGGTAACTTATAGGC
>JASDQU010013037.1:97183-114330 GCA_032191745.1 Picea mariana | reverse complement strand
TCTATCTGTACAAGTGGACACTGTTGGTCAAGTTGTCTCTCAGTACTCCATGTTTGCAACTTGAAGACCTCGAGACATCATCTCCTTAGTTATCTCTAAAATCGGGGATAACATACCTCATTTCATGGGAAAAAGGGGCTAAAGTCCCAGAGATGTTGTAGTTGACATCATACATAAATAATCACCCTAAAGTCCTAAGAGCCATGAAACGTTTCTCTAAATGAATAAAGGACATTTAAAAAATAAATAAAAAAAGTCCCACTTGATGGGGGAATGCATTGCGGTGTTCTTTAATTTCCAATGTGTTCTAAATTCAAGTGGCATTGCAGTGCTCTTTTTCTTTCCATTGCACATAGAACTCAATGTTCGGACTTAATAAAAAAGGCAAAACAAAGGGCTTGGAAAAATGTTGCATTACAAATAAACGGTACTCAAGGATGTAGCACACCCTCCACAAAAGCACCCCATAAATGAGACAATATGAACCCTTGATATGTCAAGAACTCCATGCCCAAGAGTCTTTCCCCACTCCATCTCATTCTCATTACATGATCTAGATAGGGTCTTCTTGGGAAACATTCCTTGACTTGGGGATTGGCCTACCCACTCTTCCTAAGTTCTGGCACCCATAGCACATGTGTCACTCTCAACACATCTCCTAACTCCATCTAAAATGACATTGTTCCAGGTCCCTGCACTGCATGCTTGGTACCCATACCAAGTTCCACATACAAATCTGAGTCAAACTCTTTGAGCTCTCGAACAACTCCCATGCTCCTGTTATATGACATGTGGCTCCACTATCCACCAAACAAGTCCCACTACCAAAAACTGTTCCAGAAAGGGCGAAGACTAATAAGAACTCTCTTTGAAGCCTGTCTGCAACCTCATCTACCTCTGTTGATGATGCCTGCTACTTCCCTTTCCCTTTCTTTCGTTGTGGACACTGTGAAGCATAGTGACCTAGCGTATGACAAGCAAAACACTTGACCTTGCTAAGGTCCTTCTTCTTCCTCTATTCTGGAGATGCCTCTCTCCTTGCACAAATGGTTCCCAAGACCCGGGAAAACCATTCAATGCCACATTCACCAACTCTGTGTCATCAACTACCTCACCAATGGCTACAAGTTGATCATGAATTTGAGTGAACCTCATGATGTAGCTAGCAATTGCATCTGTTTTAGACATCTCAACAGATCAGAGTTGGTGCCTCAAAATCAACTTCCGCCTTGCATTCTCACTCGGATACAAGCCCACCAAAGCATCATACATATCATTTGTTATCTTCTTCTCGAAAATATGAGGAATCAAGTGATCCTTCACAAAATCCAACAACACCCGCTTGGCCTTCACTTCCCTCTTCCTATGGGTTGCCAATTCCTGTGCATACTTTGGATATGGAATCACCATCTCAACATACTCTTTGAGATCATTCTCTTCTAAGAGCAAAAGGATCCTAGCCTTCCAAGCCCGAAAATTTGTGGCATGTTATCACCCACTTTCAAGGATAACTAGGAGATCATGTCTCGAGGCCCACAGGTCTTAGACATGGAGTACCGAGAGCAGGATTGACTTCAGCATGGCCCTGGAGGGCCCACCTTTTCTCTCTTCCAGCATCTTTATCCTGTCAGCAGCATCCACCACCATCGGCTTGGTCTTATGTCAAAGAGGGTTCTTGCTTCATGAGGTAATTAGTTCAGGTATCATGGTATGTGTCACTTTGATCATCAAAACCATTGAATGTATGCATCTAATTCCTTTTATTTCTAACAGCTGCTTGGATCTTACACTTGCCCACTTGACCATGCTTTGGGGATTGACAGGGTGTCTTAGTAAGCCTGTGTTTGTTGGTTTTGGTTAGCCACTGGGATTGTCTCTGAGAAGCCATCGTCCGCTCCCTTCACAGTTTCACTTTTCCATCTTGTTTCCCGCTCACCTATCCCATTCCACTTGTTCGGGCACTGGGTTGACCTCTTTTAGGATTGCACCTTATCTAGTGGGAAGAAGGGGCTAAAGGCCTAGAAGGTAAAAGCAAGATGGTAAAAGATAAAAGCCTAAGAATAAAACCTCGAGATGCTTTGCCCAGGGATCCCCGAGAAAGCAATAAAAGCCTTCTCAACAAGAAACAAGAGGGACCCTAAAAAATAATAAAACAAGACCTAACCAGAGGATAGGGGGTCTCATCATGAGCCAGCCCATTAGGTCCATGGGTACCTAGCAGTATGACACTGCCATCAGTTGGTTACCACGCCAGGGCAGTGACCTTTTGTTGCATGGCCAAGGGAAAGGGGGTCTCATCACGAGCCAGCCTTCTCATTTCTGTGAAAGTACTTGTGGGTAACGCTGTCACCATTGGTCACCACACCATGAAAGTGTCCCCTAATTATCTCTTGAGCAAAAAAGAAAGAAAAAAGCAATTAAAAATGAAATAACAAAAAGAATAAAAGACATGAATGGGCTTGGAAAGAATTGCATCCATGACAGGTACAGCTCGCCTTCTACAAAGGCACCCACAGGTAACATCTTGCATCCTTGGCCTTCATTGCACCCACCTGCTTGGACATCGCTTATCACTTCATCCACTTACATGGCTTGGAAGAGGTCTCTTCCAGGAACTTCCCTTATTCAGTGGACACTAGCCCAATAGGATGCCTTGCCCTTTTCCCAGACTTGTATAGTAGGTTTGTGTAACGTCTTTGAGCTATTGATTGATCTAATAGGGGTTTTATGCATATGTTTATTAATATTGATGATGAAATGTGATTGACATTGCTATGATCCCTGTGACTAATGAGCGCCCATGGAGGGCGTAGCTTTTGATGTGCAGGACCATGCCCGACAGACAGGTACCATCTTGGACCAGTACACATAGGGAGATGATCAATTCGGACCTCCATGGGGCTGAAGAGCCCATCAGGTGGATGTTGAGACCCCATCAGGGTGAGATGCAGAATAGAGATGGATCCGGAGCTTTGCACCAAAGGAGAAGAGGATGTTCCACCAGAGGCACCCCGACAGAACTTGACCTAGGGGGGATGACCCTTCCTCAGTGGAACGTTGGCCTCGGGAGTCCTAGGACGTCACCACCTTGACCATGACGTCACCCAGCATCATGGACGTTTTGGGAGGCAGACTAGGCAGCAGTGGCACGTGTGGCAGGTTGGAGAAGCCCAAGGAGGGCTAACGTTTTGCTCCAGGACGCCCCATCTACCCTAAAAGGGGATAACGTCTCCCTTGGAGGGGCTTTTACTCTCTTTTTAGCTTGATTTAGGATTTAATTTAACAATGTAATGAAAAACAGTATGATTTTCGTATTTTGGCCTTGTCGGCCTTTTACATGATCTAAAAAGTAAAATTAGGTCATGATATTGTATAAATGGAGGATTTTCTCCTTCATTTTTTCATCATCACTCATTCACTCCATAAGGAGGTCTGAAATTTGCACCCTCTCTTGGGTATTTGGCTGATTTTGTGAGGTGCACTTGTTGAAGGAAGACATTTTGGCATTTTATGGTGTTTCTCTTAAAGGAAGGTGTTACAACTAGGGTTTGCATGGTTATTTCTTGGTGAATTGTAAGTATTTTTCTACAAAACTTCTTGAATGAATGGTTGTAGTTTAATTTCTTGCATGTATTTTATGATTTTGTTGAATCAAAACCCTAGGTGACAAGCACACAAGTAGGTCCTTGTCTCATGTCCCCTGATAGAGAATTTTTCAGCCATTGAAGAAGGAAGAAAGAGCCTAGCCGTAGCTACACTCCTATTTCTTCTTCCTCTTTTGCTAGTCGTACTATCTGGAACCCAAGAAGAGTGAGACGTCCCTGGCCTAGGTCTACTACACTAGCGCCGTACTCTTTCTAGGGTTTGCTGAAAGGCCTTGTTGTAGCAACACCTTGTTTATTCAAACCCTCTTGTTTTGGTTTTATGCTTTATTCTTGAGCTAGCCGTTTTGCCAGGAAGGAGGAGAGAGCACGAGGCCTTGTTGTAGCAACACCAAAGTGAGCCTCACTCCCCTAGGGTTTTGATTTTGAGTCCTTGCTTTAGCAACACCTCAAAACTCTTCCCTCTAGTCCTTAAAATCTTTGCCTCCAACTCTTGCGTCCTTCACTTTTGACTCCATTAACCCTAAGGCATTGATCTAAAGTCCTCCAACGTTGAAGTGAAACTTGATTACAACACTCTCAAACCCTTTGAATTGAAACCCTAACTACTAACCCTAATCTAAAAGCTAACCCTATTAACCCTAAATTGTTGCCGTCATCTTATGCTATTACATCATTAGTGCAGCATCGTTTTGTTTATGAGCAATTGGATAATGGTTAAAGCATTTATTGAATGAAGTATTGATTGGTTACATTGAATGCCATTATTGTTCCAATATTTATTGGTGAAGTGTTATAATTTTCATTGCTATTGATAAACAATGACTTCGTCAACATTTATTGCCAATTGTTCATATTGTCATTCAGATAGTCATCTATTATATGAAGTGCTAACCCCATTGAGATATAACTTGCATATATCAGTTTGTTGTTTCATTGTTCCAGGCAGGTATATCTTTGGGGGTTTACTTTAAATTGGCCTTTGGCCGGACTATCTGTTTGGGTGGTGACTTGTGAGGGGGAAACTTATCCTTGTATTTTATCCTCTTGCCTCCTCAAAAACCCCAGGTCACCAGGGACGTCTCCCCTGGGCCTCACCTCCCTAAATAGAAAGAACCTCCCCATCATGGTGACATTGGGTGGTATAGGTTCCAGTTTCGCCAGTTTGACCTACAAAACTCAAGCCTTCTATCCTTGCTACAAACTGAGCGATAACATGGCCCATTCCAACCTGTCCCCAACTCTAAGAGTGCTCACCATTGTGACCTGCCCAAAACAAAAATGTCTGCAGTCACTTGTGTCTCAAGAGATGACTCCCTCTCTCTCTAGAGCCTATGCTCTGATCCCATGTCAAATTTTCAAGGCAATCAATGCACTCAATTTCAAATCTGAAAATTATTTCCAACTAACCTCAAACAGTGAACTAGGGTTGTTTTCACTGAATAATTTTACACTGAAATTATGACAGAGAAATTACAGCGAAAGCACAAAGATCAGAGATAAATCATCCATACACATGACACAAAACTTATGTTCTATAGAATTTTCTGATTGAGAAATTCTAAGGACAAAAACAATCCTCCTGGCAAAATTACAACTTTCAGCAAATTTCGAAAAAACCCTTCCAACATGCAAACATGTTGTACATCCTGCTGACTTCACCTGTACGGTCGCACATGTGGTACGGACTTTTCAACCTCACATGTTCGGCCTGTTTTTTCTCTTCCTCCCATGTGTAGCCTCACACGTGCAGCCTCCTCCTTGGTCGAAAAAAATAGATAAAGAATATCCAAAAACCCTAGGCCAAATTTGCCAAAGTGAAGAATTTCCTTGGGACTGCTTGTTGGCTTTAACTGGTTCCAATCTCCTTGGCACAAGTGTTCAATCACTTATGCCAATTCCATAATGTAACAATGAGATGTCATAATGTCTCCTCACATTGCCTCTCCTTTTATAAGAGTCTAATCAGTGAGAGTTTAGGAACCCCTTCTAAACTCAACATTAAATTAGAATTGTTTATTCCTCCATGTGGGTGTGAAGCCCCACCAATGATTCCAAACCCCAACTCTATACAAAAAGGGTTTTCTCAATGCATCTATTACTGCTTTTGATTATGAGACATTTGCTTCGACATTATGCTCTTTGCCTTGTTTCACTTTGGTGGTTGACATTGCACCCTAGTAAGTGGGTCACCCTTAGAGATAGGTCTGCTACTAGGAGGTCCTCTTGACGAGTCATTGTTCCATTCCCGACAATACTTGTCACTTTCCACACTTCATCCCCTCATCTCTTTATCTTTTGGGATTTTCATGTGTACTGACCCAAGAAGAGGTTGACCCTCATTTCAAGGGAATAAGGGACTGAAGGCCCAAAGGCTAATAGCTGGAAAAACTAAAATCCAAATCATTATCCTTCTAGATGCTCGCCCAGGGATCCCGAGGACAATGAAATGTCCCTCATGAGAAACTAATGAAACCCGTGAAAAAGAAATATAACAAAATGCCAACCAGGGTGGAGCATGTGTGGGCACTATTTTTATTACATAGGTAGAAGCCCCACACATGTTTTCAACTTGGGGAAGCGTGATGTGACTAGGGTAGAGTCAAGGTGGGCACATTTTTTCATGTTTAGGTAGAAGCCCCACCTTGGCTTCAACCTGGAAACGTCCTAAAAGAATAAAAGGTTAAATGGGCTTGGAAAAAGGTTGCATTCAAAACGAAGGTGTAGCCCACCCTCTGCAAAGGCACCCATAAATGAGACACTACAACCCCTTGTATGTCATGAACCCCATGCCCAAAATTCTTCCCCCCATCCATGACACCCCATCCACATGATTTAGAAGGAGGTCCCCTCCGAAAACACCCATAAACTTGAGGTACGATTCACCCAATAGGTCGTTTTGTCAACCCTCCCATACCTAAAGTTGGTAAATTGCATAAGGTCTTTGAGCATTGTTTTATTTTGATGAGGTTGTTTCTATGTACTTGCTTAGATGGCTATTTTATTGATTTGATTTACTCATCATGATGCATTTGACTTGAGATCCTTGGAGGGCATATCCATTTGTCTTTGCAAGACCCAGCTGGTGAACAGTTTTGGAGGAACAAGCCTAGCTTGGGCTTCGATGGGGCTTGAAGCCCACAGGTTGGATACCAGGGCCCACATGCCGGATAATGAAGACATGCCTTTGGAGGCTTAGAAGACATCATGGAGGACCTAACATAGCCCCTACCACCCAAACAATTTGCCTAAGAAGGCCAAAACGTCACCCTTGAGGGCTTGACATCATAGTAGGGCTAGGGTTTGGTGGTGGTTGAGGACACTTGGCACATTTTGAAGGAAGGAAGCCATGGAACGTGGAGGAGAGGCTTGGATCGAAGGCACTTGGCCTTTGGAGGCCTAACTCACCCATCTCCTACTCCAACAACTTCCAAAAGTGCCAAAACCTCACCCTAGAAAGGTGACGTCTTACTTTAGGGTTTTACTTATCTGCAAAATATGAATTAAAAAGTATTATTTTGTGTAAAGGGGCAAAATAAGGGTTGTTGTCCCCTTATTTTGTGGTTTACCCTAAGTTATGTGGAGAAACTATGTTTAGAACATTTTGTATAAATAGAGATCATTTGTATCTCATTTTCATCATAGCTCTCCCGTGTGGAGAAGCATACTTAGCTGAAATTTTCTCCCTACTTGGGCAAATTCATTCTCACTCTCTATTGTGATATGGTTTATCTATTGTCTTATGGAAGGAAGTGGTTCGCTACTCTTGGAGGCTCTTTCTCTTTGCTTTGGTGATGAAATTGCTTGCTAACTAGGGTTTTGTCTTGGCATTTCTTGGAATTGGTAAGAAAAATATGCACTTTGTTAGGTTTATTTCTTGTTCCATCCTTGTTATTGGCTAGATCCTTGGAGGAGTATAAGGATTTACAACCTCCACCAATTTTTGTCATTATTGTTTGTTGAAAAGGCTATCGCAAAGGTTGCTAGGAGAAGTAAAAGGGTTTACACACTCCTAGACTTTACCTTGTTAGGGTTGCTATCTCAAGGGAGTAAAAGGGCTTACACCCCTTGAGATTCAGTAGTCCTAACCTACTACAAGAAGACTCCACAACCCATTTGGCAAGGCACTAAATCTAATTGCATTGGAGAAATAAAATCTTGCATTGGTTAACGTGAAAACTCGGGATTTTGAGATTGTCTAAATTGGATTCAATTCTATGTTATATGTGCTTGGTTGAGCCACTAGGGCGTTACCTTTTGCTAAGTGCTTCTTGTTGTTGTCATAACATTTTATCTACAGCCATTAGGGCTGCAGAAACCCTAACACAACTTTCTTAATAATTCACAAACCAACCGTCAAAAGTTGTTAAAAGTTTGCCCCTACAATCTACTATCCCTAACACATTTTTTGGGTGGATTGTTGGCAAGTTTTGGTGGTTGATCTCTTTGTTGTAACAACTTGTATGCTTGTTGACCCCAAAATCTCACCCTTGAGATTTGGATGGTCAAAGGGCCAGTCTATCCTTTCAGGCTAGCATTCAAAGGTTAGTCCTGATATCACACGACCATCATTCAAAGGTTTTTCAGGCACATTGATTCTTGTCCTGATCAGTTAAAGGATGGTTTCTTACATGAGTTGAGTTCAGAGCTTGTTTCAGTGATTTCCGAGGTATTACAGGATGAGGTTTCAGTTCCAGGTTTCAGTATGAGAGACTTGCAGCATTATGTGACACTTCTTGCCCATGAGGATCTTATTGACCCCTCACATCAGTTATTTGACAACATATTCTTACTCCTTGTCCAATTATGCTTCCAATGAGTATAAACTTGATGGTATTTGGACAACCTTGCTTTTTGGTGATGAGGTGGCACAGGTGATGATGTGGCAGGGTGAGGTGGCGACTATATCTCTGCAATACTATTTTAATACAGCCATAATCAACTGTCCCAGCAATTTACCTCAACACATGTTTTGCCCCAATCCAGTGAACACTCCTCAGCTCTACCATATGTTGGCTGAGAGTGTTCACGGCAAAACAAATATCTCGTCTAGTGTTGACCAGATACATAAGTGAACCAATCAACTGCCTATATACTGTCGCATCTACCAACTGGGAATATGAAGCATTAAGTTTCTTCTAGTTGGTAACCATGGGTGTCGACATAGGTCTGCAGTCCTCCATCTGAAATCTGCTCAGAATATCTGCAGCATACTTCCCTGCCCGAGAAATATGTGTCCCTCCTCCTGCCATACCTCCATACCCAGAAAATAGTGCATCAACCCGATGTCACTCATCTCAAACTCTGATGCAAGTCCCAGCTTGCACTCAGCTATGAGATCCTCTGCACCTATGATGAACAAATCATCCACATACAGAAAGAGAATGAGCGTGTCCTCACCTCTAATGATGTAATAGAGGTTAGGATCAGCATCACTCTTCTCGAAACCCATCTGAAGCAAGTATGTGTCAATAAGTGAATACCAAGCTTTGGGAGCTTGCTTCAGACCATAAAGTGCCTTTCTCAAAAGGCACACATGTGACTCCCTCTCACTCACCTCGAACCCCTATGGTTTCTCAATGTACACCTCCTCCTTTATAAAGCCATTTAGAAATGTTGTCTTCACATCCATCAGATGTATCCTCCAACCCATCTCCGCCGCTATGGCAATAATACTCATGATCGAGGTGTATCTCGCCACTGGTGCGAATGTCTCATCATAATCAACTCCCTCTATCTGAGAGAATCCTCGCACCGCAAATCAAGCCTTGTGTTTCTCTATGCTGCCATCTGCAGCATACTTGATTTTGTATAACTGACTTCCGCACTGGCCTCGAAACCACCTCGCAAACATCGTTGCGCACAATGGAGTCATACTCCTCCAGCATAGCCTCTTGCCTAACCTGTTGGTCTACTGCTTGCACAAATGTCTGTGGCTTAGTATCTAAGATACTCGTCACTAAAACCAAATAGGATCCAAGCCTCACTAGAGGTTTACTCTCTTTGAATTGTCTCTTGGGCTCTCCTACGTTCTCCTTGGCTTCCTTCAGGGTCTCCTGAAACCATCTAGGTCTCCCCTTCCCTGAAGTAGTCAATGGAGAAGTAAGATCTCCATGCCCAAGAGTATTTGCCTCAGGTCTAGTCTCAACACTCTAAGATCCTGAAGCCTTTGCCCCCTCTGACTGTGACCTTGAAGTTGTGCTCCCTCTGAGACATCAATCGGTGCCTCTGCATCATCCTCCACACTGACTCTCGACTCGAGAGATCTCTAAAAAGCCCTACCCTCCTCAAATCTGACATCTCTACTCACCACCACTCTCCTCAGTGATGGAATGTAGATCTGGTAGGCTTTGGAAACCTCTGAGTATCCAACTAGAATCCCCTACTAAGCTGTGGGGTCTAGCTTTGTCCTCTTCTCTCAGGGGACATGAGAATAGGTCAAGCACCCAAAAATCATGATGTGCTCAACATCGAGCCTCCTACCAGTGAAGGCCTCCTCAGGAGTCATCTTCCCCAAAATCCTGAGAGGACTCCTATTCTACAAATAAACTGCTGTACACTCGCCTCTGCCCATAGGTAAAGAGGCAAACTCTGATCATGCAGCATAGACCTTGCTGCACCTGTGATCGCCCTGTTCTTCCTCTTGGCAACCCCATTCTGTTGGGGGTTGTAGGGTACGATCATTTGTCTTTTGATCCCAGCATGGGCACAGAAGTCTACAAACTGACTAGAGGAATACTCTCCTTCGTTATTTGATCGCAACACCTTGATCCTCTTTCCAGTTTGATTCTCCATAAGAGCTTTGAACTCTTGGAACCTCTTGAAGACCTCACTCTTGGTCTTCAGGAAATAGATCCAGGTCTTCCTTGAGTAGTCATCAATAATGTGAGATAGTACTCACGTCCACTCAAGAACCTCTGAGACATGGGCCCACACACATCTGCATGTACTAAATCCAGTACCCCAGCTGACCTGGTGTCACTACTGGGAAACGAGGCCTTGGTAAACTTACCAAGCGCACACCCTCTGCAAACATCCTGATGCTCTATACTGAGTTGTGGCACTCCTGTCACAACCTCTCTCAATCCTCCAAGAGCCCCATGATGAAGGTGAGCTATCCTCCGATGTCATAACTCACATAATTGTCCGTTGTTGTCGCTACTCACTGCCAAGGCATGAAGAGGCTGAAAAAGCAATTTGAACACTTTCCCATCCCTCACTCCAATCACCTACCCTAAGGTGAAAGAGGACCCCTTGGGGTGTATGAAGACCTTTGTCCCTCTGAAGGACACCTCAAGACTCCTATCCTGGAGGGTGGAAACTGAAATCAAATTCTTCTTCAGCCCAGGGACGTAGAGAACATCCTTGAACGACATAGGTGGCATGTCGTCTCTCTGAAAGGTAACAATGCCAATCCCAGCAACTCTGACCAAGGAGTCATCATCGAGAGCAATCTCCATCCTGACCTCTGTGTCTCTGAGATCAGTCAAATGCTCCCTCACTCCAGTCATGTGGCTCGAAGCCCCGTTGTCTTTATACTAGATACTGGGTGTCATCTCAACTAAAGTGCAGCATATGAGGAAAGCACACTCTCTCTGAAACAAAGTCTGAAACTATGTCTCCTCTGTTGTAGTTGTCATACCACCCTTCTTCTTCTTCCTGTTAGGACATTGTCCAACATAGTGCCCCATCTTCTTAAAAACAAAGTACTTCACTTTGCTCATACCTCTCTTCTGCCCACTACTACTCTCTCCCTGTGGCAGGGCCCCAAACTTGGGACCCTGTCGACCTCCCTTGCGTGTCTTCTTCTTGCCCTTTGTCCAAAGAGCAAGATTCTCTCACCCTACAATGTCTGTTGTTGTCCAGAAGTCTCTGATGTAAGTCTAGTCTCCCCCTAAATGAAATCATCCCACAGTCTCTCCCAAGTGGGCATGATCTCCCTGGCAACAATGTCTCGAACAAATGGACCCCATGGTTTGTTGAAGTTGTTTAAGGTTGTCCTCACCATAGAGTCTGGGTCCACTATCTCTTCGACCGCTACAAGCTCGTCTCTGATCTAGGTGTATCGGCCAAGGTAAGAAGTAACCGACTCATTCTTGAGCATACCAATGCCCCTGAGTCGATCAAACAGAACCATCTTTCGGTTCTGGTTAGAGTTCTGGTAAAGCTTGCATAAAGATGCCCACATCTCAAATGCATAGTCTTTCCCAGTCAAGTGGGGAATGATGTGATCCCTCACTGCATTACATATCATCCTCTTTGCCTTGTTGTTCCTCTTCCTGAACTTTGCTAACAAGACGGGAGCAGTAGCAGGAGGAACAGCAACAAGAGACTCAACTATATCCCATAGTTCGAGGTCCTCTAAGACAAAGACAATCCTGGCCTTCCAAGGAGACTAGTTGCTAGCTCCAACTAGCCTATCCTCCACACGCATCGGAGATGCTGACATGACTGCCCACTACACTCACTATGATGCTACAACTGCAAAGAAACGTTGCCTCACTCCTGTCAACACAGGTGTGAAAAAAGGCAAACGAACAACAACCTCACTCCTAGCAATATAGGTGTGAAAAGAGGTCGTGAAAAATCAGCCTCACTCCTAGCAAGTAGGTGTGAAAAGAGGCTGATAAAATGTCCTCCAACTGTCCAACAACTCTCAACAGAAATTCTGCCAACAAGCTGCCACTAAACTCTATCAATGGCTATCCACAAAATCTACCCAAAAGATGTCTAAGACTGTCCACAAAATGTTGTACAAAACTCAGCAAAAATCAACCACCAAGCTCTGATACCATGAAGATTTTTCCAGGTCCTAACAAGCTGCCAACTAGGTATGTCTTTGACCTCAAGTTGGCTCTAAGTTTCAACTGTCAAACAATGTTCTGCTACTGTTTTATAACAGCAAATTGTTCAGGAACTTCATAGTTGTTTTGTTACGGTTACAAAGGCCTTTTAGGTGCTCTAGCATGTAGTTTTTGTCACCAAGAAGTTAGCACATGCATACCATAAAATATGTAACACACCTAGAGATCTTTACTGCTGAAATAATGTTGTTCTAAACACCAGCATACATGAAAATGAACACAGGTATTTTTGGTCAACATGACCCTGGATAAAACCCCCCCGGGGAAAACCAGTTTGGAATATAAGTGTATATATGTGGAGAATAGAAGGTGGAATACAACAAGTACATGAAACAAATGAACCTGATACAATAGCAGCTTGTCTCAAGCTGCAACACAAGTCCAAGAAGTAGAGATGCGCCCTCCTCACAAATTGTCCAATCCACTGAAATGAAGCACCCTTGCTCCATGAAGCTCTGATGGAGAAACCCTTGCACACAACTCTGAATATGTGAACTACCTCTCCACTGAAACTGTCCTCAAAGCACTCTGACCACTGCAAGACCTCCGTGCTATAAGTGCACCCTCCTCCAAGCAAGAACAACTACCACAAATAATTGAGGGTCTAAGCCTACATGCTACCTCCATGAAAGGGGGCGCCCAAGCTTTCCTCAACCATAGCCACCATCCTCTCCTCAATGCTCTCTCTCAAACTCTCCAAGTGAACATAAGAGTGAATGAGCTTCTCCTTGCCCTTTGCACCCCTCTTGAAGCTCCATAAAGAAACCTAAAGCTTGGATGGATGAGATCATCCCATCTCATCTCCAATCAAAGGTTGAGATCATCCCATAATAATCTCACTCAAAAACCCAATTTGGGTTACACTACCTAAGTTCACTTTATGTCTCCTAATTCACCCACAAAGTAAATTAATAGTCATTTAATCTAAAATGACCAAATTTCACTTTTGACTTAAATCTCCTAAGTCAAAGTGAAATTAGACATAAAGAACAAGGCACAAAGTACATAGTACTTCCCACTTGTGTTTAGAAGCTCACAAACACAAGGGGACCACTTCCCAAGGTACACAAATCTAAACATTTATTTCTATCTAGTTTTCTATGATTATACTGAAGAGGACATGTTAAGGCAATGGAGAAATCAAGGGTATTTAACAAAATTCTTGGTTCCATCAACTCTACTTTCATAGCTTTGATACCTAATGTTGAGAAATATAGCTCGAACAGGAACTTCTACACAGGTTCAGTGTGAACATGCTAGAGAGAGAGAGAGAGAGAGAGAGCAGATCGGTTTAGGGAGGAGGATCATGTTGTACAGCTACATGTCGTATAACAATAGATCTATACAATCATACACATCCATACAATCACATGGAATCTGTACATCAGGTCGTACAATAGTGGTACAATCTATACAGCAGAGCCATACAACAATTTTGTTGTCATTTTCCTATTTTTCTAGCAGGCCTCTCTCAGGCAAGTTGTACAGCTTGTTCAAGCTAATTTTGATAACTGTTCAGCCGTTGGTCTTTTAGAAAAATATGGAGGTTTCCTTGTAAGCTTTGGTCAAAGGAATGGAGAGTTGATTTTGAAGGAGAAATTACATGTGTATGTGTGAAATTGTTTTAAGCTTCTGCTATTTACTTTTCCAACTATTGTGTGATTAATGCTATGGTCTGAAATGAAGTTTGACATTAATTAAATTCAGCAATTTATTTATTTAATTGAGATCATAAGGGCAGTAGTCACCTAGGCCTGGAAATTTCTACATGGTATCAGAGCTTTTTCTCTATTTGGGATTCTCGAGAATTTACAGTGGTAATTCAATTGCTAGAAAGAAGGACTAGCAATTAGAGGGCTTCAATATTTTCTTTTAAAGACTAATTTTCAGATCTGGGAATTTGTGCATTAGATCTCAGCTATGGCATCAGCTAACCTCAAATTTGAGGATAGATTGGACGGTGCCTCAAATTTCTTATCATGGAAAGTAAGGGTTACACTCTTATTGGCAGAGAATGATCATTGGGATATTGTCAAGGATGTTGTGCCTTCGCTTACAAATCGGAAACAGTTGGCAACACAGAAGAAGGAAGTCAATGCCAAGCAAATGATCATGGATGCCATAAAGGATAATTTGATTCCTCGTTATCCAAGAAGAAGACAACAAAGGAAATGTCTGATGCCTTGATAAGCCTCTACCAGAGTGAGAACATAAACAAGAAGATGATATTGCGGAACAAACATAGATCCATAGAGATGCCCAGATCATATTCAGTGACCAATTACCTTATGAAGGTCACACAGATTCGTTATCAACTTGCAACAGTGGAGGAGAAGGTTACAAATCCAGAGCTAGTGAAAATGGCACTGAATGGATTCCCATATTCATGGGAACCATTTGTCAAAGGTATTTGTGCTCGTGAAAACCTTCCTAACTTTGAAAGGTTGTGGGATGACTATACCCAAGAGGAGACTCATATGGAGTCAAATGCCAGCAAGAAGGGTGGTGACGAGAACCTAGCCCTATTTGGTCAAGCAAGCAAGAGCAAAGGTAAAGGACCCAGTAAGTGTAAGGAAAAGAGTGAGGAGTCAACCTCATGGCCAAGAAAGAACGACTTGAGTAAAATCAAGTTCTTCATTTGTCATAAGCACAGTCATTATGCATCACAGTGTCCACATAAGAAGGGTAAAGGGAAGTAGCAGCAGAAGCAGGTAGCAGCCTCTGCAGAAACTCCAATGAACAAGTTTTTTGCAAAGTTCAAGAAGGATTTCTCAATGGTATCTTGCCTTTCTACCAACTCGGTTCCAAGGAATGCACTATATGTGGACAGTGGGGCATCTCGTCATATGACATCATTTTGGCAGTGATTTTCTAGTCTAAAGAAGCAAAACTCTGCAGTACAAGTTGATCTTGGTGATGATGCTAAGTACCCAATGGTAGGAGTTGGTACTATTCCCTTCCAACTTGAGTCAAGTAACTCTTTATATTTTGGCGATGTCTTGTTTGTTCCAGGTCTCAAAAAGAACTTGCTTCCAATTTCAATTATGGAGGATAAGAGCTTTGCAATTGAGTTCAAGAACCAGCAAGTCCTTATCAGACCAAAGGATTCTAGCCCAAATATAGCTCAGCTTATAGGGGTTAGAGAATGTAATATTTATAGGTTGCGGGGTGAACATGTTTGAGCCCTAGTTTAGAACAATCACAGCTTGTGTGAGTTGTAGCACAAGAAGATGGGGCACTTGCATCACAAGGTGTTGCCTATTATGAGGGAGATAGTCACAGGTCTTCCAGAGTTCAGTATTGAGCAACATGGAATACACAAAGGGTGCACACTTGGCAAGCATGCCAAGGCTACGAACATTCTAGACCTAGTACATTTAGATGTTTGTGGACCGATGTTAGTAGCATCAATTACATGAAGCATGCACTATGTCTCCTTGATTGATGACTTATATCACAAGACTTGGATCTACTTCTTAAAGACCAAGGATGTGGTCTTTAGCAGGTTTCAAGAATTCAAAGCTCTAGCTGAAACCAAGACAGGGAAGAAGATCAAAGTCTTGAGATCGAACAATGGGGGAGAGTATACCTCCAAGGAGTTTGAGGGTTTTTGCAAGGAGGCAGAAATCAAGAGAAAACTGATTATTTCATACAACCCACAGCAAAATGGGGTTGCAGAGCGAAAAAATCAATCCATCATAGGGGCTACTAAGGCAATGATTCATGACCAGGACTTGTTGATGTTTCTTTGGGCAGAGGCATGCAACACAACAGTCTACATCCAAAACTAGTGTCCTCACAGGATCTTGGAGGACAAGACAACAGAGGAGACATTCACTAGTGTGAAGCCTAAGGTGATTCATTTCTACATCATTGGTTGTCCAGTTTATATCCATGTACCGATAGAAAAAAGGACCAAGTTGAAACCCTCCAACATGAAGGGTTTATTTGTAGGCTACAACGAGACTTCAAAAGCTTACAGGGTCTATATTCTAAAGTAGAGGAAGATAGTAGTGAGCATGGATGCAAACATTGAGGAAGACTTTGCATCCAATCTACATACAAGAAGTCCCATGAGCCTATTCCAATGACAGAGGATGAGGGGCAAGAAGCTCTGAAGGTTGAGCCAAGGTCACTAGTGATTTCCAGAGCAGCACAATAGCCTTCAAGAGAAGAGAAGACAGCAGCCCCTTCCACTTCTATCAACAGACCTCGATGGTTAACTCAAACATTAAGGGATACTCAGGAGTATGTTAGGCTCCTGGGAGCACATTCAGAGAGAGCAGACCTCTGAAGAAGTTTCCAGACTACATGGGATTGATGGGCAGCATCATAGATTCCGAGCCTTCCAGATTCAGCAGGCAACAGACCAAGAGGTATGGCGGGATGCCATGGTGAAGAAGTACACCTCCATCATGAAGAATGATGTTTGGGACGTAGAGCCAAGACCGGAGAAGAAGTCAGTAGTGAGTTCCAGGTGGCTCTACAAGATCAAACATGCAACAAATGGCACCATTGAGAAGTTCAAAGCGAGGTTCATAGTGAGAGTGTTCTCCCAGAAAGAGGGAGTGGACTATGAGGAGACCCTTGCTCCAGTCGCTAGGTACATGTTATCCCCGATTTCTAGGGATAACTAGGAGATCATGTCTTGAGGCCCACAGGTCCTAGACATGGAGTACCG
>JASDQU010013037.1:70052-88605 GCA_032191745.1 Picea mariana | reverse complement strand
GGAGTGTTGTCCTCCCGATACCTCCACCCTGATTCCCATGACTAACCTTCAAACTGCAGATCTCATTACGATCATTGTCCTGTACTTGCCGCCTGTTCGATTGATTGAGACTCACGTTTGCTTGGTGATGAGGCTTCCCTTCGCACGCTAATGAACCCACTCGTCTTGACCAAGGACTTGCGTGAACCCACATCCTCTCAATCATTGTGGCGGGTGCCGTCGACACGCATATCAACAAGCCCGTTATGATTCACCCCTGTAATGACCAGGCCACTTACCCCATCTTCCAAGTTCCGGCCCTCCAGATGTCTCAGATATCATGTTAGGCCCCCAGGTGGTTGGTCTGGCCCCAACTTCTACCATCCTATCTGGGAGAAATCATATAGCATTGTTACTGTTGCCTCATAAATAATATAATTCTATATATATATATATATATAAAATAAATTTTAATATATGTGATATTAAAATATTAAATAGTTATATAAATTATATTATATATGAGTAGAACTTATATTATTAAATCTATTTTTATAATAACTTACTATTTATATTAGTTATTATAATTATATTATATAAATCTATATTACTATATTTATTAGTTATTATTATTATTATATTTATATTACTATTATATTATATTAATAATTTAATATATATTTTAGATTTTTTTAAAATATATATTAGTGTCACTTTCAACCTGCTGCTTCCTGTAAATTTGGGCAAAACTTCTAACCATACTGGATACTCATATCCCTGCTCCCCATGCTCCTGTGTTTCGGAAACTTTTGCAACATAGCTTAGAATAGTTTTTTGCTATTTACTTCTGTTACCCATCAAATTTTCATCATCGTCCGCTTCATCCTCTCCATAGCTTATGGTCTCACAGTCCAGTACATTGTTTAACTCACAGATGAACTAGTTTTTCAAAATATCAATATTTTATTTCTGAACAATGGTGTAGAACATGTTTTTTAAGATGCTCTTTATTTCTCATACACACAGTTTTATGTAGAAATGGATAGTGAAAGTTGCATTGATGGAGTAGCATGTGGAGGAAGATTGAATAGCCTTCTGTATAAATAACTTTTAGTGAGATGTTTTGCAGAAGCTCTGATCAACGCGTCATTGGTACTTGGCATTAGCAAGAGTTAAATCAAACAATACTGTTAGTTGATATAAAATACAATAATTACTGATTCAATTCATTCGGGCTGGTCAGGATAGTGATAGCTGATCCATACAAATGATATGATATTTTCTTCTTAGTCATGACATGTAGAAGGAAGTAAGAGCACTCTTAAGAGACACGCCTTGATCAATAGGTGTTACAAGACTGAAAGGCTACAGGATGGACTGGGCCTGATAGGGACTCCTTATGTTCATACTACTAAGTATTTGCTTCTTCTAATGTGGTTTCAAATGTTCATTCTTTCATCTGATTGTGGCCCTTTTGAGAATGGTATTGATTTCTCATTCTTTATTCTGGAAGGTTTATACTATTATAGTGGTCAATCATATAGCATTGTTACCGTTGTCTCATAATATTGGTATTTTGATGCAGGTCCACTGTCTTCTGTTTGGAGAGAATGGGTTCAATGGTGTGTTGAATTTGGAGTTGAGGCAAATGCAATTTTGGCTGTTCCTTATGACTGGAGGCTATCAGCTTCGAGGCTTGAGGAACGGGACCTTTACTTCCATAAGCTAAAGTCTGTAAATCTTGAGTTGCTTGTATTTATTTTATTGGCATTTATAAATCTTAGAAATGTATTTTTCAGTTGATTTGTATGTTGGTAATCATGCTGAGTTTTATAGGGTCCTTCATGTACATGCTATAAATTAAATTCACTACTGTTGCTACCTACAGTCTAAGTCACCTGGAGTTCAGCAAAAATTTAACAGTGCAAATTTGGGCAATGAAATTTGGCATAAAATTTGACATTAAGTTTGAGGAACTATATTATATATATAATAAAATTCAATTAAATATGATAAAAATTCATAAAAATAAATGATAACAATGAAAAAAATATGATATACATGGTAAATGAAATATATGAATATGGTAAATAAAGATATGATATATAATAAATATGAGAAATAAAGATATATGCATATGATAAATATGATTAAAAAGATATATGAATAAATAATTTGAGCTTTGAGGATACTGTGACCATTTTCCATCAAGCAAACAAGGGGAAATCTGTTGTTTTTGTTGCCATGATTATCTCACGAGATACATTTATTTTTGTTTTGATGTGATTTTGTATCACCCATGTTAGGACTTATGACTTAGGACAGATATTATATTTCAATATCGATGTGATGTACCACTTGACATCTTATACATCTTATATATCAGTTTTATTTTCATATTTATGTAGCAATGTGTTTGTTTGATGATATTGTTTCTTTAGATGTTAAAAAAACAAAAAAAAATGATTATCTTTGTATTTTTTTTAAGTTTCCTGATATTTTTCTATAATTTCCAATATTTTCTTGGATATTGCCAATAAGTTATATTCCGTACCCTTTGCAATAAATTCGTCAAGACGATAAATGTAACATTGCTTAGAATGAAAGATTGGTTGTTGTCTTCTCATTCCCAAATTGGGGCAGAGTGGAGTGCTCAAAAAAGACGATCCGTTGAAGGTTTGTGCCTATAGTATCACCTACTTGGTTGATTGGAAGGGACATGATATGAGCTTGTAGGGCAAAATAAAGTGCCTTAATAGGGATTCGTCATATATGAGGAGCCTACCACATGCATGCGACCAATGAAGAACTCATCCCAGTGCATAAAAGGCCAGAGCAGGCCAACCTCTAGTCTTAGTGAATATTAAATACTAGCTCCAACCTATCATTAATCGAATGACAAAGTCACTCATTGGTAGGGCAGGAATAGTTTTAAAAACCGATCGAACCGGAACCGGAACCGGCCGGTTCGAATCGGCCAATAAACCGAACCGGTCGGCCGGTTTATGACAGAACCAGCCTGTTTGGTTCGGACTGGCTGTAGTGGACCCACAAACCTAAAACCTAAGATCCTAAACCCTAGGCAGGCATAGTCGTAAACCTCGTGTGCCTTGTCATACTCGTACTACTATAGCTAGTGCAGCTTCAGAGCCTACAGTCATAGATGTCCCCGATGATGATGAGTATGAGGCCGAGTTCGAGTCCGAGTCAGAGACAGATGATGATGCCGAGGGCGAGGATACTCATGCCATTTCTACTTCTAGCAGTAGTGATGATTGATCGTTGATCATGTTGATCAATGAAATAGTGACTTGTAGTCTTGACTCTTTTTAGTATGTTATTTGCTATTGTAGAGGCCATTTAGAGCCTCCTTGATTATGTATTTATGTTCCAATCTCTAGATATGTATTGCTCTTGGTGCCATTTTGATATATTCATGAGAATACTTTGGATTTGTTGTCTCTAATTGTCTCTAATGCTTTGGAAACATGATTTAAAATCTTAAAATATATTTTTTTCATTAAAATTTAAATATTTTATGTATTTTTTTAAAAAACCAGTTCATTGAAACCGGTTCGACTAGTTCATTACCGGTTCCGGTAGGACCCTCGACCGGTTCCGGTTGGACCCTCGACTAGTTCCGATTTTTAAAACTATTAGGGCAGGCTATGAAGTCACTCATTAGCAGGCTTAGGAACAATAATTAGAGACTGTAAAATTTTTGTCCATTTTTAGCCTCAGGATTTTGGTGCTATTTTCGTAGACCCGATATTGCATATAGCATGAGGGTCAAATTTAAAGCCATTTCAAGAAGTTTGGTTTTTGGTCTATGGTGGGCCCCACTGAAGGAGGACACGCTATTCTTTGAGATTTAAGGTGCACTAGCCTAGAAGCTTTGCATCTTTGACTTGGTTGACCTAGACCTAGGGTGCATCATAAGAGGTAGCTTCCTCAAGCTTCTTGGTGGGCCTTATCATTACTATTTATGGCCTACAAGAATGTACGCTACTTGAGTTTGACTTTCTATTTTTGAACTTTAGTTACACTTCACTTAAGAGAGTGGAATTTTAGTTTAGGATAAATTCTATTTATGGAGATTCCTCTCCTTGGAGACTTTCTATTATTGCTCGAGCACACTTCATGAGGAAGGTTCCTATGCCTTCTTATGGGTCTCATCATCGCTACTTCTATCCTAGAGAAATGCACCCCCCTTTTGAGGATAAGGTTTGACTTTGGAGTCTTCTACTCCAAGTTGCATGCTATTTTTACACTGCCTTTCACTCCAAGAAAAGACAACTTAATTTCCAAGCCATTGCCTATATTTATCCTTGGGAAGTGCACCTTAGAGAGGTTTTCCCTTTTCTCTCTCACTTCATCACGCATTCTCCTATTTGAGGTGGATCACTTATCTTATTCTTGGAGTTAGGTGTTTCTATTTTGTTTTTCCTTGGAAAAAATCGTATTCATAGAAATATAATTATATTTTGCAAATGTAATTAAGCATTTCAACAACTTAAAACATAAATACCTAGAAGGTATAGATCAATAAAACGTTTAAGCACAAAACAAGGGATGTCACTATCTAAAGAGGGACATTATCCTCGATCCAATCTTTTTTCTCATTATTTTTTTTGACTTCTGTCCATCCTCCTGAGGATGAATTCACCAGTGCTAATTGAATTTCAGGATCTTGAGATCCAAAGTTTGTGAGCAATAACAATTCCTTATCCGAATCAAAGTTTTCAGATTCATGAGATCTTTTTATTCCTCATCAAGAAAACTCATTGACAACTTTCTCCCACTAAGGGGAACCTTAGTTTTCATTACTTCTTGGATCTCCCAGAGTGGCGTAGAATATGCCATCTGCTTTTATCATCACTGATATCTTTCTCAGTTTCTCATCTTCTGATGAGGGGGAATCTTTTGCAATCTTATCATCTTCTTGGTCCGAAAGTGGAACCTCATATGGTTGCCAACTTTTAGACTTTAAAGGATGACATTTTTTCCTCTTTGAGTGAGCTCAAGCCTAGGGGCATGATTCCTAAAGATGTCTTTTTTGATGGCATATCTGGCACCTAATGAATGTTTTTTCATCATTTAAAACCCGAGTCCATTGAGATTTGCCCTGCTTTAGAATCATCCTATGTGGAAGACTCTTACTAAGATTGATCTCCACACAAACTCTAGCATAAGTATAAATACCCAGCTTTATCCTCTATATGTCTTTAAATATTTGCCCAAAGAATCTACGCTACCTTTAAACACTGAAATATGCCAAAGATAGAGTGGAAAACTTGGGAGATGTACCCATATTGGCATTTTAGGGACAACCATAGTTGATGGGTTAAATTCAGGTAACCATGGGGTAATAAAAATACTTGCTGTTGTTGGACACCTTCACCTTATAGCTTGACATGTGTCACTTGTTGAGGGAGCGCTACACACGTGGGCCTATCTTCTTCTACATAAGTTGCTTATAGTGGACTAGGTCCATTTTGTATTGTTGGCTTCCCTCACCTTTTGTATAAATAGAGGGAGGAGAGAGTCTTCTCATCACTTGATCTTGTGAATTCATTCATCACACACTTGTTAGAGATGTGAGAACACTTCTCTCTCTCTCTCTCTTGTACTCTTCATTGTATTATCTCTCTTCGTCTTGGAGCACTAGGGTTCTCGGAGAAGTTCAAGGGAAATTCTAGGGTAAGGGTTTCACCTTAAGGAGGAAAAGAAGCTAGGGTTTGTGATAAGCCTAGAGGGTAAAAGAAGCTAGGGTTTGTGATAAGCCTAGAGGGTAAAAGAAGCTAGGGTTTTTGATAAGCCTAGAGGGTAAAAGAAGCTAGGGTGCACTCTTGGAGGTTTCTTTACATCTTCACGAAGATCATTCATTGCTTGGAGTTGGAGCTATTCACTTGGAATTATTTTGAGAGTTCTATCTTAGGCAATTGAGCTTTGTTCTATTCTTGAATGTTAACACTTGTCTCTCTCTCTCTTGTATTCTTCATTGTATTATCTCTCTTAGTCTTGGAGCACTAGGGTTCTCAGAGAAATTCAAGGGAAATTCTAGGGTTAGGGTTTCACCTTAAGGAGGCAAAGAAGATAGGGTTTGTGATAAGCCTAGAGGGTAAAAGAAACTAGGGTGCAGTCTTGGAGGTTTCATGACATATTCATGAAGATCATTCATTGCTTGGAGTTGGAGTTATTCACTCGAAACTATTTTGAGAGTTCTATCTTAGGGAATTGAGCTTTGTTCTATTCTTGATTGTTCTTGATTGATCTCTATTTGTGCTTCTCTCTTTCTCTATAAATCATTGTACAAGAAAGGAAGACATTAGTGCTTTACTTCTTTTCACTTTCTAGCTTCCATTATTCTCCTTGAGAATTGTGATTGAGAGTTAGAATTTCCACACAAGTACTGGTTGGATGACTCGACATGGATTGTTGTGATTGTATCCTTTTCCATGTGATGTGGGGAAGTTGAAGAATCTTGTCACCCCCATGATCCTTGAGAGTGTTGGTGTGTTCTAGACTTCTAGTTTCCAGAATGAGGGAAGGTAGGGATGTGGTGACCATTGTCCAAGATTGCTTGAACACACCCCTGAATTTCTTAGGGGATGCTGGTTGGGGATGGGATTGTTTCGAAAATGGAAAAAAGGGATAATGGATAACCACAAAAAATGACAACAAACATGCCCATATATATATATATATATATTACTTTGGAATAGAGCATGGGGAAACCCACCGGGCACTTTCCCTCATTTAGAGGATGGTACTTGGGGTAAACCAGATTTTGTAGAAAGTCGAGGCTTTTTCGATAGCTTGCTCATTTAAGAGCTCAACATGTCACTTGTGGGAATTGAACCTGGGTGGGGGGAAAACACCCCTTAGTAGAAACCACTCGGGCGCTAAACCCAATTGACTAACATGCCCATATATATATATATATAACAATAAATATTATTATTTTTATTGTCTTAATTACTCTGATTTGTTGAAGGTTAATTATTCCATTTTTTTTTAAAGTAAGGTTTAATATTACAACCAAAAGTTTTCAGTCATATATAGAGCTTTTAGTAGAGTTAGGGCTGCCATAAAAAAGAAAACCAGCCATGATTCACAAATTTTTCAAAGTCTAAATTCACCATCACAAAATTGAAAGTTTGCCATTTGAAAATTCAAAAACTACAGCCAAAATCTGATCCACTAGAACAAGATAGCCTATCATCTTAACTGACTTAGACAAAAACATAAAAACCACTGGTAATTGATCTATTGACCATGTTCATGACCTGGAGCATCTGAGATGGTGATTCTTTGATCTAGCGGAGGTAGACGAACAAGAACTTGAAGGAGCATTGCATCTTGCGCCTGCAGAAACGCTTCCAGCTGTTGAGGAACAAGATGAACATATAGGGTCATGAGTGTGGAGATACGATGGTTCATAAGTTCCATGCAGAAGGTGAGGTCTTCCATTTCGAACCGAATTTCGAACAACAACTGTTGCATGACCTCTAGCGCCTTCCCAATGCCTGAAGGACCCAAACTCTAATTGTGCTCAGACTCCTTTGAGACCAAATTCTGGAATGGAGTTCTCTCACTGCTTCCATTATGGCCCATTGAACTTTCACTAGGCGGGTTTTCCCCTGGTGGACTTCTTGCTGGTGGCCGAGGCGGAGAAATAGTCATGGGACCATAGCCCAAGGAGTGACCTTCCGCGTTGAACCATTCGATGTGACATGCCCATTCGTTGGACGTTGCAGGTGGTTGCTGCATAATGCTGGAGCCCTGATTTTCTTTCGGAAAGGGTTTGTCTGTCTGAGCTCGACGAGTGTTGTTACCTGTGCTGGAACAGGCTCTTTGTCGCACCATGGGGATTGCCTGAACATACGCCTCTCCAATACCAATGCGGGAGAAATACCTCCAATTGTGCCGACCACCAAATTTAAACTCTTCACCTGGCCAACTCTGATTTCGAATGCCATAAATGGTGATTGTGAATGCTCTTGCATTCTTGGATTTTTCCACAGGCTTAGGAGTAATGCCCATGATTCTGTGGTATCTCCACCACCGTCACCAACCTCGGCTCATCCAAAATCGTTTAACCTCCAGGACCATGCCGTTGAGACCAGGTTTAATGCTGATACAGTCTGTATGCTGTAGGAGGGAAAATGACACAATTTTCGAGGCGATGAATGACATTTGATGCGAGGTGGGCGATCCTCCAGATCGCGGTTTAATGCACATCATGTCTTGGTTCCATTAATGGGCATGTTTGTTTTCATTTTTTGTGGTTATCCATTATCCCTTTTTTCCATTTTCGAAGCAATCTCATCTTTGTCGGTTGAAATACAATTGGAAGAGATATGAATGGCATCAAAGAATAATGTCTATTTTGAATCTCCACAAAATAGTAAGGCATAACAAAGATAAAGTTTAGTATACACCACTTTAAATGTTATTAGCCATAGCCTAACATTTGGCTCAAATTTAAACAGGGCCCAATTTGCATAAGACACGTCACTTTCGTCACCCTTGTCTAAATAATTTGCACTAACCTCCGTTCTAAAGAAGATATTAGGTGGGGCTTGCACATTCGTCGCGATCAGATACATTGGTCGTCCGCTTCTCTCTTTTGAAAGCAACGGACCTGTTACCACATATATTGCATGGGGTTATACATACGGTTCTTAATCACACGAGTCCAATTTTGGAAGGTTAATATCTTGATCCTAGCCTTCAAAAGGTTGGGATGTTGGAGGAGGAAGGTGGTACCGTGGGATGGGAAGTGGCTTATGCCATTGGTTGAGGTGCTTTGGTTCTTTATTCATGGTGGCATATCCTAGTTAATGGAGCTTCGAGGTTTAGAAGTTTATGGTTATGATGCTTTTGTTGGTGGTTATGAGATGCTCCTTGGTCCTATGGTATATCATTGGTGGATGTTGTCATGGTTGCCCTTAGACTCCCTTTATTATGACTTTGGTTTATGGTGGGTTGTGCCAAGGATAACCACTTCTATTACCATGGTTTAAAACCTTTGTGGATTATACCCTCATTGATACACATGTGGATGCAATTGATTATTTTATATATTAGTGGGCCATCCTCTTTATTCATCCATTCACCTTTTTGAAGATCCAAAACATACCACTTTATCTCATACACCATGTTACCTAAAGTTCAATCATATAGTGAAAGGGGCATGTCACACATGTTAAGTATATCAAATATTATTTTAATACGTATATTAACCAACCCCTTTATACAAATTAAACCATGGATACCTACTTATTTCATAAAAGCAATTTCTTTCATGGGCCCGTTATCTTAAGTCTTAATCCATGTGAAATGTATTGAAGGGGGGAGCGCCTGCATCATAATGTCATTCTTTCATGGAGCCGCCCTCATTTGCAAGCATAGCCCATGATTTAAATATATATTTATGTGGTGGGGGCTTCCTCAAGTTCAAAAATGTTACATTGCTTAAAGGGGCCATTATGTCTTGAGGGGGCCGTTACACAAAGTATTTGAAGGTGAGCCGTGAGTCAAACTTCACATGGAGCCGCCCTCACCACGAATTATGAAAGGAATGCATTTTATTATGTCAACTGCCTATAAGTCAGCCCATATCCAAGGTACACATGAATCTGTGGGACATCATTTGCCATATAAAGGGGGTGTATACCATATGAAGGGGGTGCCGTTCAAAATTTAAACGGTTTTACTCAGCTGCCCTTTTATCATATGGTTCGACTTAGCTCAAATTAAAGTCAATCTATGTTATGAAGCTGCCATCTTAAACCACTGTACGGAATCACTCGAGCTGAAATGGTGCATGGAGCTTAGAAGGGAGCTGCTTTATTACACCCATCTGAGCTTGCACTAGATGGGTTTGTGCACATCTATTTGTATACACATATGAATAGAGCAGGCCGTTTTTATTGGAGCCGTTTTTGGAAGGGTGCCGTACAACACAGAGCCCCATTGTTATGCAGCCGTGTTTCTTCATTGATTAATGGTGCCATTATTCATATATGAAGCCACCTTTTAAGTAATGTGGAGATGGATGATGACTATGAAATAGTGTGTTGATGAGGCCGTTGATCTAAGCAATGGTAACCATAATAAATGTATTGAGCCGCCCCCTTTTATTTATTTCCCATCCATACATTGTATTCCAATCATTTGACATGGAAAGCAGCTTGCATTTGTTTATTAAAGGGTATGTGGTCTCCTTCATATAAATCGTACCATCTTTGAGCCCACAAGTTATGAAGAGGAATGTGGGTCACCTCTTAACCAAATCATGGAGTTGTATCATGAATATTCCCAAGTTCCAACACTTTCCAGAATGAAGGTCATATTATTTTTTTATTGTAAAATGTTGAGCTAGAGGCTCTTTTTAAAGAACAGCTCCGTCACTTCTTGGGGCATGGTTGGATTTGGGAGACTTCTCTCCCTTGGAGCTTAATGAATGAGCTATTGGATGTGTTTTGGAGGTTCTGCAACAATTTCTTGTGGGTGAGAATGTTTGTATTTCTTTTGGCTATTTCTCTTATTTGCTGAAATATTTAGACATATACTCAAGGAGTAAGAACCTGGTATATTCCTTCCATTTTCATTTTAGGTTGTCATTGGGGCAGTGCTCATGATTGCATCTATTTCTCTACTTTGGGATGAATGCACCTTGACATTGTTCCTGATAGCTGCAATTTCCTTGAGTGTTGGATGGTATCTACTCTAGTGCTGTCCCTGAATATATTTATGCAATTTAAGACAAGAAAAAAAGAGTTCATGCAGTTTGTACTTTTCAGCTATGTGATCATCTTTCCATCTTTACAACAACCTCCCATTTGAACCTTTTTGTGACCCCATTCACCCAATGGACTAGGCCATAATCTCCAGCCCTACCATCCACTTTATTTTTGCAGTTTCTATAACCCTGTTTTGCTGGAAATATCACTTCACATCACCTTGCACTTCATAGCTTTAGTCTCCAACAATCCTATTTAGGGAAGCCTCCCTTGAGCTGGAGGAGAGCTGACCTGAAGAGCAGAGGGGAGTTGGTGAGGTGACAGTGGCTAACCCCCTAGTTACCCAAATCTATCATCCACGTGCTTGGGACTTTTGCATGTTCATGTTGACAGATTATGCGGTAACAGGACCCAACTAGTCTTGTGCATAGGTGGTCATAGCCGTAATCTCATTCTCGGCTTGTCGTTAGATTCGGTCGGATGGGCGTTCACTCTCTCTCTTCTACCAGACCAGAGTGGCCCAATTTACACGCATACACAAGTAACCTAGTTTACTTATATAGGCTGCTGCTGTCTCTTCTACTTCTTCAAAAACTATCTGCATGAGATGCCAATAGACAACAATACATTACATCACATCAAAATTATTAATTAACCTTTTGCAAATTTGAACGGAATCTAAACAGTAATAAGAACGAAACCTAAACATGCATGCCTAGAACATCCTTGAAATGTTGGAACATGCCTAAAATTTGCTCTGAATGTCTCAGGTACAACAAACAACTCCTCCTGTTGCCGACAAAGTCCCTGTCAGTTTTGGTAGGTTTCCTAGGAATCCCTAAGTCCTTGAAATGTCGGAATGGCTGGTGTGAGGTTTTTTTTGGGAGAGACGCATACTCATGCAACATAGGTGTGTTCCCATTTGTTTGGGAATTTGTTCATTCTACAACCCTTGGCAATAAAGATCAAAGCAATCTCTTTGGCGATCATATTCATGTTCAGAGTGCGTGAGAATTTTCTATATCTTCATAGAATCTTGTTCTTATTGCTTGCTTAATAGGAATTGAGTGGTAGGATTCAAATAATTTTTCATTTGCCTTACTTAAAACTTTCTATCAGTCATATCAATTGCATTATAGGGCACCAGTCAATTTACTTTATTTGTTTTGATCATTTTAAAAAGAAAAGTCGATAAATATTTTCATCTTCACTTGGTTAGTTGAGGTGAGATTGCTAGGAATCCACTTGGGCACACTTTTCGAGGTGTTGTCCAAGCATTTTCTGCATCTTTTGGCCTCTTTTACCTTGCTGGTCTGTTCTTTTTGAGCATATTTAAAGAGGTACTCATGATATTTTTGATTTCCGTGCATCTAGGAAGCATTTAAGTTGTCTATATTTGTTAGAATTGTGTAAGTTTTTTGAGTTTTCTGTCAAAATACAAGTTTAGCTTGCTGATTTTTGACCTTTTACATAGAAACAGGGGAAGCTATCGATTTACATGACTTAGGCATCATCCTAGCATATTATATTTGCATTTATTTTTTGTTTCCTGCATAAAACAACAATATTAGCTTGCTTCCTGTTCTGATTTTACACAGCTATAGGTTGTTATAATTGTCTACTTGCATTGATTTGCATGCCAATTAATACCCAGTACCTAGTTACTTTGTTTTAGTGTGTTTTCCAGCATTTTAGAGTGTGTTTAGCTTGCTGTCTTGCATTTATTTTGTGCAGAACAGTGGTAGATTATCACCTATGTACAATCATACTTAGTGATTGTTGCATATAGATTTAATATCTTGATTTGTGTGCTTGCTGCCTACTTTTGTACTTGCTGATTAAGATCTGATTTTATTCTGTACAGCAGCCTATTTTATTAGTTTGAAGTCATACTTACCCCTTTGATTATTAGTTGATACCTTAGACTATTTAGGTAAGTTCCCTTGTGGTTGGAAAAGAACCAACTCGAAGTGAGACAGGTGCAGATTGAGGTGACACTGGCTTTGCACCTAGATAGTTACCCAGGCTCTTTTTTTGTTTTGCAGGTGGAAATTCTAGGTGCTAACATTTTGGCACTGCTGCTGAGGAGCTAGTCAAAGTTTCCCGATTTATAGAACGACAATGTATATTGAGGTGAGTAGTTGTTTTTTTGTAATTTTACATATCTCACTTGATGACTCCACTTGGTAAGGAACTACTTAGATAGGTATGAAGCAAAGGTTTTGTAGAAATTTTTGAATTGTAGAGTTTTAATGCAAAACATAAATTTCACCTCTTCACTAGAGTGTTTTCTGATCTTAACCCTGCGAATTTTCAGCCTTAGGGGGGTGTTATGAAATATAAATAAAACAACAACGAACTATATTTCAATTCTTAACAACCCCAATCCACTAGGCAATTCAAGAGAAAATATACCAATGTGTTCCAATAAATTTCAGCCCTCTAGGGTGTTAGATTTTCAGCTTACTCTGAAAGTATTTACCCCATGTTTGGGGGTGCTTCATGAGATTGGGGTACATGGTGTATGTTCAGCCCTTGGATGGTTTGAGATGGATTGTAGCATAAGACATGGTCCATGATGGATATGCACAGGTGAGATCGCTTGCTCAATGGATGCTTGACCTCAGTTGATTACAGGTTTGATGTTCTTCCCTTGGGTGTTGGAGATCTCTTGATAGTTTGGTGGATGTCCTTCATTGAGGCCTCATGGAGGAGCCATTTGTTTGGAGAGTGCCCTACAAGAGATGTGGAGTGTTGTGCATCATGGAGGAGGGCTTCAAGCCCTGGATGGCATGTGGTAGCTTGGCTTCCTGTTCGGAAGATTGGAGATGGCTCGGGGATTCCTGGAGCTTCGACAATGTTCTTTCAGGGGGCATTTGACCCAGTGGAGTATATTGCTTTGGAGGATAGACAAAGTCCGTGGAGGCTCATGATGGAGTGGTGTGGACTTGCCTTGTGTAGCTACATCACTTTGGAGTCATTATTGTGCACGACATTGCCATTGGAGCATCACGTTTGTACTCTAGAGTGGACGTTTCACTTGTGTGGCCTACAAGGGCTCATGTAGGTTGCTTGTAAGTTCTTAGGCCCACATAGTATTGTTGGCCTCCCTTACCTCTCATATAAATAGAGGAAGGAGAGCCTTTCCACAACATATTTATTCACTCACTTTTATTCAGTCCTGTGATAAGATGTGACTAAGAGAAGAGAGTGCTCACTTCCTCTCTCTCTCTCTCTTAAGCCTTCACTTGTTCTTGTATTCCCTCTCTCTAGAGGTGCTAGGGTTTCTTGGTCTTCTTGGAGTTCTAGAGTTACGATATATCCCTTGGAYATTGAAGATTAGGGTTTTGAGAGAAAACCCTAGGGTGGATTTTTGAAGAAGAAGAGAAGAGGAYGACGTCTTTGCCTTGGAGGTTGTGTTGGAGAGATTCTTGCATTTGGATCTTCTTGGTTGAACTAGGGTTTGATGATTTATCATTTACCTTGGCTAGGGATTTTAGGATAGTTATAGTTTTTGTACTAGCCTTGAGAGAAGGCTATGGTATGTGCTCGTATTTTATCTTGAGCTTATAGATGAAGTTTCTAGCTGTTCACATCTTGTGTCATTTTCAAATTTGAATTTCAGCTATATATGTTCTTTATGCTTTGCTATTTACAACCATTTGTGTTTCACTGATTGGACATAAGTAAAATGGCAGATTGTTAAGTGATTTGATATCTAAGGGAGAATATAAGGGGCTGATTTTATTACTGTTATACAGCTGTAATTACTGCTGTAAAACAGCCTTTTTAAATTTGATTATTAGCTGATAAGTTGCCCTAGAAGGGGTTGAAACTTATCTCTTTGTTTGGTATATTTTCTCCTTGACTTGTCTGGAAGTTTTGGGCTATTTGAAGTGAATTATTGTGATCTTTCTGCTTCTGTTTTATACTCTAATTTACAGCAGTCCTAAAGGATGAAAATTTTAGGGCAAAGATCTAAGAAACTTTCTAGGAAGAAGGTGAAATTTCAATTTTGCAGTAATTGCCTGAGTGCATGGAATTTCCACATAGGGTAATCTTATCATGCATACAATTGATTTGAAAACACTTACAATTGTAAAAACAATTGTAAATCTGCCCTTATATTCTTCAACTATAATGTTAAATCACTCAACATATTCACTCTTAACATATGTCAAATCAGCAGGACATGTAGTGCTGGAGATTACAAACCATGAAGAATATAGATGGCTTAAAATCAAATCTGCAATTTACACAAGTATTGGACAGCTGAAAACTTCATCAATACTCATAAAATGAAGTTTATGTACATACCATAGCCTTATCACAAGGCTAGTACAATTCACTAGCTCTTCAAAACCCTGGCTATGGTAAACCATGAAAAACCCTATCTCAACCAAAGAGATCTAACAAGCGTGAATTACTCAAGCAAGTCCTCCAAGGCAAGACATCTCCTCCTCTTCTTCGCTTCAACTTGTACATACTAGGGCTTTTGTAATGTACTTAGGGAGGATAATATGGGTTACCTAGGGAGGTACCGAAGGGGGATAATGATAGATAGGTTTCTATATAGTGTAAAAGCAATAATTGTAAGAAGGCTTACTAGAAGGTTCCTTCACTAGAAAGTTCCTAGGAGGTTAGATAGAAACTGTATACAGAAGTAGACGCAATGCAATGGAATGTCTTGTGAAGCATATTGTAATTGTAGCAAGCATGGCTTGTGGAGTAATTCCTTCCATAAGGATTAATTAATGGTGTTACCCTACCTTAAGAGGTTCCGCTAAATCCTTGTGTTCATTCTTTTGTTGTCTATTGTGTGGATCTATTATGGTATTCGCAAGTTAATGTCTATTTTCTATTTTCAGATCTATTAAGTTACCCAACAAGTGGTATCAAAGCTCTTTCTTGGGCCAAAAAAGGAAGTTTTTTTTTGCAGTTTTTTCAAGGGAAAAAGAGGACGATAGCATTTAGATCGATTTTGAAACGTTTTGTGTAGAATTTGAAGAAACCAACTATAGATTTGCGTTCCTCTCTAAAAAACACCCGATTTCAATAATCTAAATTAGAGTTCGAGAAGTGGAGTTATCACTGATTTAAAATCAATGGTTTTAGGGTTTCTCTGGTGATGGTTGTGCATTTGCAAATCATATATCTTTTTGTAGAGTGCTCAGATTTCAGTCAAATTAGTGCTAGTGGATGGAAAGTGGGTGTGGCATTTCATAATTGTGGTCATAATAGCTAATCAGAGAAGTATCACAAAAGGTTATGTTCATTTTACATGAGCCGCCTCAAACCCTAGTTGCACAAAGGAGCTCCATTGGAAAGTAAGTTATTTTTAGAGACCCTTGTTCTAATTTTGGGTTTTCACAAGGAAGATGTATTTAACAGTGCGATCTAATGGTCATAATATTGAACAATACATAAAATGGATAAAGTCTAAACATCCAATACTTTGGAGAATAAATCTATCCATTAATTTAAAGGATGATGCTCGCATATGGTGGGACTCATATGGACTTAACTATGAGAGATAATGACACTTTCAGATGAAGAATATGAGAAACTATACTTAGATAGATGGTCTCATGCTAAGAAGAAGGATAATGAGATCTGTAAAGGCTTATTTTCATGTGACAACTTCATATTACAAGTTCATGGATGTATTCAACCAGAATATCTTATTTCTATAAACCCTAGTAGCAAGCATAATTTCATTAATGTAATTGGGCTAAAATATTGCAAATTCCTGCAAAAAGCTTATTCAAAACACATAGGTTTAGGGTGAGAATGTTCAAGTTTTTAAAGATTTGAAGTTTGCCATGGCTAAATATGTGTTGCATTTAGATTTTCATGCCATAGAAGTGGACGATGTGGATATTGTTTTGGGATATCCTTGGATGGACTCAGTTGGTACAATCAATATTAATGTGCAAAAGGAGTTTTTGAAGATTTGGTATAAGAAAAAGAAATTTACATTGCCGAATATTTCTCTTACTAAACAAGAAGGGCCTAAGGGGCCACCTGAAGCAGTCCTTGCAAGGAAACTATTGTAGAGTTTGAGGTTAAATCAGAAGAAGAGTTTATAGAAGCACACGAAGAAAAGCCCCAGGAAGGGCATAAAAAGGAAGAAAAAGATAAGGAGCTAAATAACTCAAAGGAACCCCATGATGAAGAGTCCAAGCAAGAAGAACCAATAGCTAAGGTTGATGTATATTGCCACTCACACCACTCTAAGAAACAATAGTCATCAAGGCAAGGGCTGAGTGTCAACAAACTTATGGACCAACTTGGAACCAGAGAGCCAACTAGTATGGAGGGACATGGAGGACTAAAAACAATGCATGGGGATATTAGAGTCGCACTATGAAAACTTGGCACCAAAGGAGCAACTAGAATCAAGATCAAGGTGGCAATGAAGTAGTTGGACCCCATTTTCACTTTTCACTAGGATGGATGGATGCTCATGCTTGGTACTAGTTGGATACATTGTTTAGTAGATCATATTGTATGGCTTCCTCCCATGTTTTGAGGATGAAACATGCGAAGGGGGATGGATCTAATGTACCTAGGGAGGTATTGAAGGGGGATAATTATAGATAGGTTGCTATGTAGTGTGATAGCAATAATTATAAAAGGCTTACTAGAAGGTTCCTTCACTAGAAATTTCCTAGGAGGTTAGATAGAAACCATATAAAGAAGTAGAAACAATGTAGTGGGATGTCTTGTGAAGCATATTGTGATTGGCTTGCAAAGTGATTCTTTCCATAAGGAATATTTAATGGTGTTACCCTACCTAAAGGGTTTTCTCTAAATTCTTGTGTTCATTCTTTTGTTGTCTATTGTGTGGATCTATATTATAGTATTCTTAAGTTAATGTCTATCTTCTACTTTTAGATCTATCAAGTTACACAACAATTTCATCTCAAAACCCTAACCTCCTAATCTCTAAGGGACGAAATCCTAACCCTAGACTTCAAGATGCTCCAAGAAGATTAAGAAACCTTAGCGACTCCAAGAGAGAGATAGAGATTAGGTACATTAGAAAATCCAAGAGAGAGATGACGACTAGTGCGCTCCTATTGACCACATCTCAAAGAAAGAATTGGCAAGAATGATGGGAGGTAAAGGAGGCCAACAATACATGTGGGCTAATGCCCTTACAAGAAACCTACAATAATCACATGTAAGATCATGCATATGGAGTGCTACACTCCAAGGGTACAAATTGTTGCCGCCTTATACACACCTCGGGTAACGTGGAAGAAATCCTCAATCCACTGGGTGTGTCCTTCAGGGCAAGTCTGGAGTCAAGGTGCTGTCACTTGATCCTCAACTCTTCCATCTAGGCCAACTCCTAGCGAAGCCAACAGGGGTAGTCTCTAAAGAAAATAATCTAAGGCTTGAACTAATCTAAGTACAAGAAATAAAGTCTAGGAGTTTATTGCAAACAAGAACAATATAATAATCTAATCTAGCAACATATATGATTCATTCAATGATATAAAAGCAAATGAAATACAATCATCAATATATTACTTCAAGGTAAAGGAAATGCTTGAAATGTAAATACTTGAAAAGTAAATGCTTGAAGTAAAAGGCTTGAAATGTAAATATTATAAGGCCAATGCCAATAGTAAGATGCTGCTGCTGAAGAATAGTATTGCAAGTGTGCTTGTAAATTTTATTAAGAGTTTTTAGGTGGAGTGACTGTTGCGAGTGCAAGTCACTATGTGATATGTGTGCAAAGTGGTACAAGAAAATGAATCTAATCTAGATTTGGCCTCTTAGAGGGTATCCCTTAGATTGAAGGCTGAACTATG
>JASDQU010013037.1:58888-69952 GCA_032191745.1 Picea mariana | reverse complement strand
GAAGAATAGTATTGCAAGTGTGCTTGTAAATTTTATTAAGAGTTTTTAGGTGGAGTGACTGTTGCGAGTGCAAGTCACTATGTGATATGTGTGCAAAGTGGTACAAGAAAATGAATCTAATCTAGATTTGGCCTCTTAGAGGGTATCCCTTAGATTGAAGGCTGAACTATGTAGATGTCCAACAAGGAGGATATCCCTTTGACTTCACATAGTAGCTCAAGAGATTGTTGGATGTCCAACACAGGGTGAACCTAGATTTCAAAGTTCCCATCTTGACTTCACACACAATCTCTCTTGCGTTTCCAATCAAGCAATAACAACTTTGAGATTGTCCTATTAAAACTAATCCACACTGATCAACCCCAATTCTGATGAGTTCCCCAGATCGAGCTAGGCTTGCAAGGGTTCAAAGCATACTAGGGGGAGTTGAGGGGATTGGTTTATTTGCCAAATTGAAATAACTAAAAAGAAATGCTGAAATTGAAACTAATCTAACAAATTGAAATTTACTCTAAGAAATGAAACCTAAGCTAATCTAATCTAATAAAATGAAACCTACTCTAAATGTTTTGTGGTGCTTGTGATAAATTTTATGGTTAATTTAAACTTTCCTTTAAATGAGAATTGCAAGCTTGAGAAAAAGGAACCAAAATAACAATCACCCAAAGACATCGTTCCCCCAAAGGGGATGAAGAGTGGGGACTATGTGGCCTACTTATTTTATTAAGGAGATTACAATGATCTTTTTGGGATGCTTGTGGTCATTTATAGGAACGAGACCACTAAGCTTACAAGTTTTGCAAAGTCTTTATTGAAGAATGGGGTGCTCTCGGGTGTCCAAGATTCTCCAATTCCGCCAAAATCCGGCAGAGTCCACCCTTGTCTGTTCACCAACCTGCACAAAACAACAAATTAAAAAAGATCAAATTGCCCCAAAAAACACTTAGAAGTGTCTTTGGATCATATGAGAAAAACCTAAAAAATTTACCAAGTAAAAACTAAGAAAAAAGAACAAAATGAACTAAGGAGAACAAGCTAGAAAGCTTGCTTCCTTAGGGTTTTTGACTGCTGTTTTAAAGCAGCAAATTAAAAGCACTTAGATGCCAAATTTAGAGATGAAAGCTCTTGGAAAAAGACTACCTTTTAATCCTTAAAAATTTGGAAGAAAAAGCTAGATAAAAGAAGACTTTTTCTATACTAGATCTAAACTTTAGATGAAATTTGCAAGTACAAAATTAGATAGAGTTTAAATTATGCATGCCAAGTAAGAAATTAAAGATTTAAAATTAAATTTCAGATCTAAACACTTGSATGCAATGAAGTAACCAAYGGAAATTATATTTTCTTTGAGAAAGAGAGAAGGAAGATCTTGAAAGCCTTGGAATCCTTGGGCAATATGGAGTCTTCTTAATGGATGAAAGAGGGACTATGTCTTCTTTAAGAGCTTGAAAAATGAGGCAAGTGCAACCGAGCCCAACCTCCTCTTCAAGTGTGAGAAYCTGCAAACTTAGAGACTTCTTGCCAAACAAATTGTTAAAAGCATGGTGCTACCTACAAAAGATACTTTAAAAGAGCATGAGCATCAACTAAGATGAATATGCAATGTAAGGCTATCAAATGTAAATAAGCAATAAGATTATAAAGCAACCTATCTCTTCTAATCTTACCGTACTTGGAGGCAACTCCTTTTGAAGGTTGCAAATTAACAATTAGAAGCAATAGCACAAAAACAAATTATACCTCACATTCGACACAATGACATAGAAATTCCACACATGAAAATGGTACGCCAATGTAGCCTTCAAAGCCTTTTATTCCAATCTTGAATGATAATGCAATAGCAAAATACAATAAGCAATTCTTTCCAAGCTCCAACTAGCCAAGCAAATGGGAGAAATATTTCATTTATAGGGAGAGGGGCGCATTTCCCAAGGAGGGAGGGCGCACCACTTGTTGAAGATGAGGATGCCATGTGTGGATACATGGCTGCCACCTTTCAAGGAACTCCCAAAAGGCGCCACTTGTGAGTGTGAAGGTGAGAGGGAGGGCACCACCTCTCAAGAAGTGGGCAACCCTCCTCAAGAATACGCTATCTATGCACAAGTGGGACACACCTCTCTAAGAGAAAGTCTTCAAACATTAAGTGGGCTGTCACATAACCCAAGTTAACTGTCCATTAAGCTTTCCTTGAGTGCCACATACTCACAGTGATACTTAGTTAACTCAAAACATGTCCCCAACATGTTTCYAAAAAATTAACAATGCTGATGTTTTGTCTTTATTTGGTCTTTTATTTGACTTTTGTGTGCAAAATTAATTTTAGGTGATTAAAAATCACTAATTTCACTCACAAAGTGGGTATTTTGAGTGTGAAAACAAATACCCCCAAGGCATATAATTCGTCCTAGTACCACTTTTTTTATCTTGTGACTTATTTACAATTAAAATATCCCATTTTGCGGGAATTTTTTTATTAATTGAAAACAATAAAAAATCCTAGGGGGGATTTAGCGCAATTTCCATGTGACTCAATTTYGATGGCTAGCATGGCAATATACATTAGACATTAGACATAGATTTTCCAAGCTAAGGCCTAACCATCAGTACATACTCCAACTTTGGAGGATATGAGTGAAAAAACTCAAAAATTGTAACTCACTTAAAAATTAATTCAAGCAAGAAATAATTAATAACTAAAAAAAACACTCTAGAGCTATGCATTCATGATTAAATCTTAGGAGGCTAAGCCTTTTACAAATTCATCATGATAGATTCGTCTTATTACAATGCCCCATGGGGGAATGGAAATGCGGTATAGAGAAGAAAGAGAAAAGGTGACCAAATTGGCTGGCTAGACTTCTGAAATCTTATTTTAAACACATCCATGTTCAATCTTTGGTGGCTCAATTGCAAGTCTATCCTAGTGCAACTTGGTGGGTAACACACATGTCTGTTGGGTATGTGTTATATTCTTTGCAAAATTGATCCCATGTACTGTACACTGATATTGGAGCAAAGGGGGTCTGAGGGGTCCCCAATAATTTTTTTTTTGTCTGTTTTTCGCGGTTTTTTGCGTTCGTTTTTGGTGGTTTTTCGGCACATGGTTTTCACTGATGGTTTTCTAATTCTGGTTAAGGAATTAGGTTTGTTGACTAATCTGGGTCAATGGATTAGGGGTTTGTATGCCGCGAGATCCTACATGTATATTGTATTGTAAACAATGAAGATGATGAATAGAAGATTAGAGGTGTGGCTCTAAACAAGTTGTTGGTTTTCTCGGTTTGGGTTTCCAGGGTAAAAATCTTTGTCTAATGTGTGTGTGTGTGTGCCATTGTATCTTTTTTGTTTTATTAAGAATTTGTTTGCAATAGTTAACTGTACAAGGTTAAAATCTACCTTGTCAAGCTCCAAGGTGATGTTGTACACAATAAGGGCTCCATGATGATGTAGCTACACATGGTTTGTCCACACTCCGCCACAAGCCCACATGGACTCCATCATTCCTAAGACATATAGTCCACTCCCCTTGCGTGAACATTGTTGCAACCTAGGCATCCCTAGGCCAACTCCAAGCCTCCATACAGGAATCCAAGCTACCCCATTCTATTTAGGGGCTGATGCCCTCCTCCAAGATGCATAATGCTCCTCATCCTAAGTAGGGAATTCTCCAAGTAAGCAATCATCTCCATGTGGCCATCATGAAGGAGGTCACCCAAGTTGTTAAGAGAACTCCAATTCCCTAGGGAAGGATGGTAAGCAGGCACCCAACTGAGGTTAAACAATCATTGAGGAAGCTATCTCCAGTGCGCAAATCCATCATGGGCCATCTTCCATTTGCAAATCCAACTTGGACCATCTAAGGGTTGAACATACTCTATGTACCCCAAATCTCATGAAGCACCCCCAAACATGGTGTAAACACTTTCAGAGTAACCTTGAAAGCTAACAGGTTTTGGTAAGGAATTTTTGCTTCTATTTTTAATTATAGTTCCTTTTATTTCCTTGGTTTTTTCCTTTGAGTTCTCTAATTAATCTCCATTAGTTAATGTTGTTCTTAACCTTTCCATGGCATATGCACCTACTAATTTTATTGCCATTCTAGGGAAACCACATGCACTCCCTGACAAGTTTTGGAAGTATCCCTATGGTTTGAAAGGGATGGTGCAATCATCGCTGATGCACACATGGATAAATTGGCCATTTTCCTTGGAGATTTTGATGTTGTGGATGAAGATGTTAAGACAAAATTATTTGTCTAGAGCTTCTAGGGCGATGTACAACAATGGTTTAAAGCTAAGTTGCACGAAATGTGGAAACGTTTAGAAGTTTTCGAAGCGAGGATGTCTGGAATTGCAACCCCCCCCAAAATGGGTACATCGGGGGAAACATGGTATATATATATATATATATATATATATATATATATATATATATATATATATATATATATATATATATAATGCATTATCTTGCAAAAAAAAAGAATGATACACATAAATGACATTTTAGAAAGAAAACCATGTCTATATTAACATGGACATGTGGTACATAGTTAGAGCCTTAGAGGAGTAATGCCTTTCATGAGGACACTTGGATACAACCTTGGAATAGGAGCATTGGACTAACATCTTGTTAGAGAGTGCACCATCTTAGAGGAGAGGCATTAAACCCTAGGAGAATCATTCCTCGAGGGCATTTCATCATGAGGGTTGGATAAACCCTAGTATGACACTTATACATGCTTGTATTGTAGAGAGAAGTGTTATCAGAACCAGACCGACCAACCCCCAAAATGTTAACCGATGGACATTGAGGTACATAGCGGGCTTAGTGCTCTTGATTAAATGCCAGTTCCATACCCTCATACATGATAGAATCCAGTGGAAACGTTATAATCTTGCCAATCTTGAAATCTTGAAAACCATTAAGTCTGTCGAATTTTGAATGGGACCTAAAATTCTACTTTCTCCATATGAAGTCCAATGAGGTTTGAACCACTCTCAAACATCCTGAAACAGTTAATGGTAATGCTAAAAATTTAAGTAAAATGATGAAATTGAAAGATAAAGGAGAATGCCACTTTTACTTATTAGGGTGAGTGAAATGGTGATGATGGTTAATTGAGCATGTGGACAGATTTAAAATGTTTATTAGTGGTTAATGAGGAGAGTTTTTGCCACCTAAGGGACCCACGTCCCTCTTGGTCGCTTGGACGGGCTTGCAAAGCAAGAAAAAGCCACGAAAATGATTGTCATTTGTGTCGAAATGATTGGGAAACGTTGTTGGCTATATGCTACAACGTTTCCAAATCGGGAAACGCCGTATGGTACGAGTGACAACGTTTCCCAACTGTTTCGTTCTTGTTTCGACATTTCGACGTGTTTTGTGTACTGGTACGTGGTCTGGGGGGCGTTTCCTGCAACATAGGTTTAAATATTTGGCCACTGCACATATACTACTTTCATTGCCTTTGTGCATGCTTTTAGATCCTAATGGGGTGATGAAGAGTGATTTTTTGTTGATTTCACTCACCTCATGAAACCGGGGTTTGAGATGGTTTGTGAACTCAATAACAGGTTTTTTGAACATAATGCAAGGATTAATCCATTATTGTGTTTCATGCTTTTGATTCTCAATTTGGTTTCCTCTTCAAAAAAGTACGCAAATGCTTATGTTCTTGCTGAAAACATAGAAATTGTTCTGAATGATAAATCTTATCTAATTGATAGTTTTGTGAAGATTGTTCCACAAATACAAGGCATTCCTAGTGCGTAGAAGAGGAACCATGTGAAGGATCTTCCATTGATGAAGAGGACCTTGCTCAGAAAGAGGATGATTCCGAAGCAACATCTTCTTTTGATCACGAGGAAAAAATGCTAGGTGATGATGTTTTTGGTATGTCTTTTTCCATACCTTTTTTTGTTGAGCATAACACACAATCAAAAGATATAGTAGAGAGTGTTAATGAAGACCTTGACCTTGAAGAAGATATGCTACTTTCTTTAAGTGGTATGTTTGACTTAGAACATGAAGACTTTCGTGGAATCCAAACGACTAGTAAAGATGTTCTGTATATTGTGGATTTCATGAAAGAGTAGCTCAGGAGAAAGAAGAGAAGATGCATCCTATTAGCTTTGAGGACTTGAATTAACAAGAGGGTTTTTTGCTCTTTTCTATGGAATCGTTGATTCACGTAGCATTGCATGAAGAGCTTCATGAAGATCCATAAATCAATTATTTTGTGCCTATTGATTGTGAATAGGAAGAGCCAAATTTCAAGCTTGGTTTGTTGATTCTTCTTGATAGTGATTGCCACAGATTGATCATGAGGATTTTGATCATGAAACTTCTTTTCCCTTTCTTATGGATGTGTTGGTTCGAAATGAACATATTGTTGAGATATTTTTGTAGCAAGAATAACAACTTTTGGTTTTGTTACCTCCCAAATTGTACTTGATGACAAAAGCCCTAATACAAGGTACAATCCAGGAGGAAACTACTAGGACGGTCACCACTATCACCTAAGTAACCTATCCTCTTCACTTTAGTCCGACTCTCCTTTGGCTCAAGGGGGGTATCCTTGGTAGGATTACTAACGCTAAGCAATGAGGCACAAGGTGAAGTGAGAGTAGCTATAGTAAAACAATGTTTTCAATATTTTTAGGATATAAAAGAGGTGATGGGAGGAAATAGAGATTAGTGCCAAATCCAACAAGGGCAATGGAGTCGAGGGGAATCTAAGGGGGCTTATGGGGTAAAGAAGAAACATCTCTTCAAAATGACCTATTTTCTATGGATTAGAATGAGGAGACTAGAGCCAACGACTCAATAGTCTCCTATCTAATCAAGATGAAAATGAAGACGAAGACCTTACAAAGAAGGGGTCATAAAAAGAGCACCTTCACTAGCAAACTCAACTATAGCTTAGTAATAGTAATTAATACCCTTGCTAGGGTTCCTAAAGGATAGACAAAGCAAGGATTTAAATGCTTATCAAACTAACAAAGGAAATAGGAGAGGGGTTACCCCAAAATGATTTCCTTCCAAGTGGTAGACTTTACTCTTCAATGGATTGATTTTGGTAGCTTTGTAGAAGATTTGAAAATCCACAATCAATCTTTATGCATCAAATAACAACCAAGGGAGAAGAGCTTCAAGAATAGACACCAAATAGTTGTGCATCCCACAAAGAAAGAGCTCTTATATATCACATATGCTCTAAGAAAGATATGTCAATTAAGCTCCAAGGAGGGAAGCTCCAACAACCATGAGTACAAATGAGGAAGGGATACTCTTTATATAGAGTCTAGCTCAACTTCCTTTACCATAAAATAATAATTTCTCATGTGAAAATTGTAGATCTAGCCTAGGGAGGAGTAAAGAATTATTTCCTTCAACTAATTATTCAACAATACGTAAAATTGTGAAGTGGTCAAGGCCTCATGTACAAGTCTCCAACAAAAATGGGCCCGAGAGAGTGGGACGTTCCCATCAAAGAAGGAAGAAGATGAGTCAAAGGTGCAATGTCTAACCTCAAATTCCAAGTGGATAGATCCATAACCAACTCCTCAAAGTAGGCAATAGAAACCTCCTAGATCTCCTCCAAGGTGGATGTTTAGCTCTCCATGGTGAAACATCCCAATAAGCAACGAATAGAAGATCCTGAGAGTGGATGACCTCTAATAGATGCATAAAATATGGGCCATGTGTCCTGAAGAGATAGGGCACTCTTCACCATGGGCATATATCAATAATGATCTCCTCAAATAACCAAAATGCTCAAGCAAAAGAGGTGGCACGTTCCTCAAATGAGTAGTCAAAATTGCGGCGAAAATTCTCTCGCGACAAATTCTAAAAGCACCATAACTATGTCAATTTTTGTTGGAATTTCTGTTATGACCACATTTTGGAAATCCAATGGCCATTTTGCATTTAATGGTGTTGATTTGGCGAAAATTTGGGTACTTTGTCAAAAGATAACTAATCCTGAAGCTAGGTTGTCCTCAAAATATGCAATGCAACCCCAGATCTAGGGTTTGGAACCTCTTAGATCTTCTCCAATATGGAATGTCTTTGACTATGAATACAAACAACCCTTTTTTAAGATGGATGTCTCCTCAAAATAGGACATGAAACCATGAAGAACCTTCTCAAGCGACTTGTGGCATCTTCCAAGTTGAGATATCCTATCAACAAGCATGATAAAATGTGCAAAGTGACCTCCAAAGTGGACGTCATCCTGAAATCAAGCAAGTGGATCCATGATACAAGGCCTCAACATGTGGAATGTGAATAATACTCAACCATATCCATGAAAAGAAGGGACGACCGCCTTTAATCCAACAATATACCTCGACTTGTGTGCACAATAATCCTCAAAATGGAACTTGTGGACCAATTAAACATGAGGAGTAGTGGATCCAAGTAGGAGTAATTCCCAATATGCAATGAACCCATATGACCAGTCATCAAGAGCCCCACCAACTCGTCAAGGAGAAGGATGACCTCATCAAAACATGCATGAAGTGAAGATAAGAGTGCATGAGCCTCCAAATGTGGCCTAGGAGGGCGAACGCTCAAGGTGATGTCATGCTCCATGCTACAAGTAATCCATCCACATGTGAATATCATCCATAAGAACTAGGGCATTGGAGGAAAGGAGCCCTAACCATGCCCATATTCATCCATCCAAGAAACATACCATGTGTAAGCAAGTGAGTGTATGCCAAGTGCTATATGCCACGATGAAGCCAGCCAAATGATCAAACCAATGCAATGTAAACTTAGCCCAAAAGTGGTAGAATGTTCCACCAAGGGATCTCTATATCCTCAAATCCAATCATCTAGCAAGGAGTGGAGACTAGAACGACACATGATCAAGTGTAATGCTGTCCTTCTATGATACACAAGTATACCAAGCAATGCATCATAGAACCTCTAGCACGTCATCATCCATGTCATCAACAATCCACAGAACCAAGTGAACACCCTAACCATCCAAAGCTCTTTGTGATGAAAACCACAAAGGTAGTTAAAAAATTCACTAGTATAGGCCTCATGCAAAATGAGGGGTAACAGGTTCAACCATTAGATGCTTTTTTTCATAGTTTGGCAATGATCCTGCAGTCGGATTTTATTCTTTAGTGTGTTTTTCGAGTTAATCGTTGTTTGGATGTAAGTTTCAATCATGATTCAGTTCAATTGAGGATGGTGGAGGTATTTGGGAAGGCAGTTCTTAAAATTTTTGGCTTTTCTACTTTTTTCTTGGTTGTTTAACCGTCACGCATATGAAGACATATTCTTGACTCAACAAACTTCATGAGTGGCTTCACTGGAGCTACGATTATGTTGATCTTTCTCATAGTATTAATTGCTTGTATGCATGGTTGTATTGGTCATTTGAATATGTCGATCAATCATGGCAAGTCTGATGTATTTCCAAAATAAAAAGAAAAGAAAAGAGAGAAAAAACAAGAAGAAAAAAAGAAAAGTCTTTAGGGTTAGTGAGTCGGTTTGATTCCTTTTAAATGGGACTTCTAGGTGGGTTCATTTTAGTGGATTTTTAGAATGAGTAATTTGGTGATTTGTAGGTAAGTCCATTATGAATTGGCAGGTTGTTTTTAGGTGAATAAGTTCAAAGTCCTTTTGATTTGAACTTTTACGATTGTTTTTGGTATGGTGGTTCTTCAAGTTGTTGAGTCATGTTTTTGTCTTTATTTTTGGGTCAAAATAAGTGGGACATAGTTTGATTAGGAAAGAGTCTTTGCGTCTAGAAACTTTTTCCGATAGTTTTATTGAGTAACTTGAAATTGGAATTGCCTTTGGATAACATTTTTGGGATCCAAAATCTTTTATCTTTGATCCTCGAGTTTTATAGATCATTGCCTAAGGTTTGGGTTGTAAGAGTTGAGTCCAATTTTGAGTGTCCAAACTTTGGAGTCAGTGTCAAAATTCCCAAGCCCTAGGTGACTAAAGTTCTTATGATCTCGATCAAACAAGTAGATTGCTGAATTTAATTATTGCAGGGAGGCTCAACATCTTGGCTATGTAGCTCGATYTGCTTTCAAGCTTTTGTAGATACAAAAACAATTTAAAATTATAAAGCCTAGGGCATCCATCTTGGACTTGGGATGTGCTCCTGGTGCTTGGTTATAGGTTGCTTGCCAGAACTTGGGTCCATTGAGTAAGGTGGGGTGATTATTGGGGTTGATGTAAAGAAAGGAAGGTGAAGGTGCCTTCAGCTCACTGTGATGAACGAGTCCAAACAATGTGGGGATGTTATGAAACTCATGTTCAGACAGCTAAGAGCACTGTCACCTCAGAGGGTTGCGATTGCAGAGAGGGTCGTGGCAAAGAGGGTCGCGATTGTAGTGATCACAGTCAGGTTTTGAATAGAGTCTATTCGTCTCGTCGAGGTAGAAACCCGTCCAGGTAGAGACCCTTCTCGTTGAAGTAGAGTCGGGTTTTCATCACGAAGTAGGGATATAGTCGGGTTTTGGTCACGAGGCAGAGATCCGTTGAGGCAGGGATACAGTTGGGTTTTGGTCGCGATTGCAGAGATCACAGTTGGGGTTTTGGTTGCGATTGCAGAGATCCGTCGAGGGTTTTCTATTCGTCCCGTCGAGGCAGAAACCCGTTGGTCTAGTTGAGTAGACAATACAGTCAGGTTTTGTGAACCAGTCCTTTGCTTGCAGAGATCCGTCGAGGCAGGATCCATCGTGAACCATTTCGAGGTAGAGATCCGTCGTGGTAGAGACTTGTCGAGGCAAGAGATCCGTCGAGGCAGGGATATAGTCGGGGTTTTTTGGTTGCAAAGAAGAGATCTGTCCTGTTGAGTAGAGGATAGTCGTCCTTCAAGCTACAGTTGGAGGTTGATACAGTCAAGGTTTTGAATGGAGTCCTATCGTGTATGGGAGTTGGCAGATTCAAGAGCTAGTCAAACTTTCAATTACCCGAGAAACCATCATTTATGCTTTGAGACATGGAGGATTCTTCTCATGCAGAAACCAGTGAATTCAACAACATGGAACAATTTCAGTATCTTAAGATCTACAATAAAAACCA
>JASDQU010013037.1:38635-55687 GCA_032191745.1 Picea mariana | reverse complement strand
AGGAGCGCACTAGAAGGGCAAGGGAATTGAATCTCAAAGTAAGGGGTCTCCCCTTGCCTCATCCATCTTTGGACCCTATGGAAGTGGGGGCCTTGTTCCTCCGGGACACCCTTGACATTTTCGATGTGACATTGGATAGAGCCTGGCTTGGTTACGACTCTACTCTCTTCCTCCGGTTTAGGACGACGACTGATCAATTTCATGTCCTTAGAGCTAGGAGGAAGTTGTTTTCTCTCCCCAACATGATCTTTTTGGATGAAGATCTTACCAAAGCACAGTTTGTGGAGCTTAAACACTCCAAAGAACAGGTTATGGTGGCACGGTAGGCAGGGAAATGGGCAGTCATTAGGAACCTCAAGGAAGTCATTTGAGACTCCTTCCCGCCTGGGTGGGAACCCCGAACTGGGGCTTCCAAATGACGGGCACGGTTGGGGGGACGATAGGGTGCAGCCATCTCTATCAGTTGTTGGAATGGAAATGGATTTTTCTAGTCATCACCGAGTCTCTTATATGATGCTCTCGAGTCAACAAACATCCTCTTCGTAACTGAGACTCACGCGAGCCCTGGTTTGGCTTTCAGTTTGCAGGCAGAAGACAAGGAGCTCGGGTGGAGTCAGAGGATCAGGTGGAGTATCTTGTTTGACGAAGGATTCCCTCCAGAATAGGGTCTCTTTGGTGGCCGCAAATGAGTTTTCCAGGTTTATGTGGGTTCAGGTTAGAGTCGGAGTCACCCCTTCAAGGGACATTTACATTGCAGTCTGCTACTTCCCCCCAACCTCTTCGTCGTTTTCTATCCATAATGACATCAACGGGGACCCCTTTATAGACTTGTACACTGGCATGACCCAGTACACCGTTGTTGGGGAGGTCATCCTATTGGGCGATTTCAATGCCCGCACTAGAGATCTCCAGACCCCTCTTCAGGATCGGTCATAGGACGTGTTTTGTACCCGAGGGATAGATCTAGAGTTAGTGGGGCTTAACCAGTTATTCGACGATGCTTTGGGGCCCATTACAACATATAGCCATCACCTATTGCAGCTGAGAGAATCTCAGGAACTATTGATCCTGAATGGGCTCCCTTGTTTCCTCGGTTCTCGCTTCTTCACCTGTCAATCTCATGGAGGAGGTGCGAGTGTAGTTGACTATGTTCTCTCTAGCTAGAACTTATTTCCTTTTATTCACAACCTCTCAGTTTCCCCCATTCCCCTTGTCGACCATGCCCTACTTTCCTTCTCCCTTCAGTTTGAGCTCCCCCCACTTCAACAACCCCCCCCCCTCTCAGGGCCCACCCCACACCGCCTTTCGATTTGATGAAGGAGATCCTGACATATTCTCCTCTATCCTTCACCAAATGCTCCCACTCGAAACCCAGTTTTCCTCATTTGACTCTGCCTCAACCAAATACACCTGCCTTTCAATTGCCATTTGGGAAGCAACCCTCAAGTCCTTTCCCCATTCTACCGGATCCACTTCCACCCCAAAAATCGGATCTTGTCCAATGAACAAGTGGTATGACGAAGAATGCAAGACTCTACACCGTCAACTTCGACATGCTTTCACCCACTCTCAACCATACTATTCCAACCTCAAAGCTTCCTATCACCGTCTCCTCAGTGACAAGAAACGTCTTTTCATCTCTAAGAGGAGATGTGACCTTTGTGCTCTCCTTGCTCACTCCCCCAGACAATTTTGGAGTACCATCCTCCCTCAACACTCCCCCCTCCCATCCGACCTTGATCCGACGTCCATGTTCTCTCACACCTCCAACCTTTATGATATTCCTGAGCAGCCCTAGATCCATGTCACCTCTCCTCCCTCTTCATGCCACTTATTCTCAGACAGAGATATCAGGGAGGCCATTTGGGTGATCAACAACAACAAAGTAGTAGATGAGGAAGGGTTTCAAGCAGAGTTCTTCAAGCATGGTCACCGTGCTCTGGTTAGTTATTTAGCTGATCTCTTCAACCATGTAGTTCGTACAGGATTTCCCTCAACATGGTCACACCACATCATCCATCCGATTCATAAATCCTGTCCCAACACAGATCCCAACAACTACAAGACGATCATGGTGGGCCACACATTCTCGAAATTGTATGCTACTGTTCTTCATATGAAGCTCTCCTGTGACCTTGAGCAGAGACATCTCAGAGCTAGGGGACAAGCAAGTTTTCGACTAGATCAACAGACTATCGACCACATTTTTACCCTCCGAGCCATCATTAAGGAGGATCGACACCGCTCTTCGAAAGTCTATTGCTGTTTTGTAGATTTCTGGAAAGCTTTTGATTCTGTCCCGAGGGAAGCTCTGTTCCAGAGGCTCAGATATATTGGCATCTCCATGACCTTGTTGACAACCATCATGCGCCTATATGAGTCTGTTCTTGGTTGACTCTGCATAGCTCATGGGATGTCCGACTTCATCCGAAGTACTATTGTAGTTAAAAAAGGCTGCCCACTGTCACCCACGTTGTTTGGGATTTATATTGATGAGCTGGAGACCTTCCTTCACGAGCACATTCAGGACAATGATGGATGTGTCCTTCACCAGGTCCTGATATCTATCCTACTTTTTGCTGACGATGTGGTCCTCCTCTCCTCATCTCTAGAGGGATTACAGAGACAGTTGGATGCCTTATCTCTGTTTTACGACCTCCAACAGTTGACGGTCAAGCTAGGTAATACCAAGGTCATAATTTTCAACGGGTTGAAGAAAACTTCAAATTTTCACTTCCTCTTTAAAGGGGAGGAGATTGAGATTACCTACACCTATACTTATTTGGGGGTGGAATTCTCAAGTTCTCGTTTCAGTCTGCGTCCGGCCCTCCAGTGTCGGATCAACAAAGGATATGGATCTTTAGCCCTTCTAGAGAGTGTTAAATTTATTGTTGTTTATTAGGTTATCAATGCATTTCCAAAACGACAACATAAAGAGGATCATTGAAAGAAACACAATCACAAGGTACATAACATTTTATCATGGGAAACCCCCATGGGGGAGAAAACCCAACAAAAACTTCCTCAATAATAGATTGCCAATACAATGCCAAGACTAAGACCAAACCACCAAGAATAATCTAGGACTGAGCATGCACCTCTCTTCTCCTTCTTCTTGCAACTGCAACTACCTTCAAAAGATGCACAGTTAGAAGTGTGAGTGAGTGAGTGAACAAATGAGGCGCCATCCTCACTTATAAGTACTAGTGAGGAGGTGCTAGGGTTATGTCTCTTCACTTAGTAGGGTCGGCTTCTTCCAAGAGTGGTTAAAACCACTTTATAAACCCTAGGGGCCGACTTTACAAATACCACCATATAAATAAGGTTTGACCAATCCAAAAAAGGGGGTTTGGTCTTATACAAGACCCGACATGATCAATCCACAAAAGGGGATTTGATCTAGAAGATAGTAACTCAAATATAATTAGAATATTCTTCGAAGTTACAATATTTCAACACTCCCCCTTAACGAGAAGGGTATTCTACTGACATAACCCAATACAACATCATCAGGAGAGAGAGAGTGCAGCAACATCATCAACATCTGGAACACTGACTGGCATATCTACAAATCATCGAAAGTTTTTCTCATCATCAATATCATCATTGTTCATAGCATGGAGCTGGAGTAGCATCATCATCATCATCTGCATGAAGATGAAACATCAACATCAATTAGCATAACGCTAAAACAACAATATCACCAACTTGAGGCTGGTACACCATCATCAACAGCATGAAGCTGATACAACAACACCATCAACAACATGAGGCTGAAACAACAACATCATCAACACGAGGCTGAAACAACAACATCATCAACACGAGGCTGAGACAACAACATCATCATCATATGGAAACAAAATGAGGCAGGTGTAACAACAACATTTTGTGGTACTCTGACAGACCGTCCTTACCGGACCTTCAAGATCTGCCCAGGAATCATAAGATTCCTAGGATATAAAATCCTAACAAGCTACCATGTGGTACTCTGACAGACCGTCCTTATCGGACCTTCGAGATCTGCCTAGGAATCAAAAGATGCCCTCGGATATAAAATCCTAACTGAGCTACCACTACTGACCACAATTGGCATATACATGCATAGGTACTCTGACATATTGTCCTTACCGGACCTTCGAGATTTGCCCAGGAATGATCAATCCCCTAGGATATAAAATCCTAATGGAGCTACCTGCTGTTGGTCAGGATACCGTAGTATCATCAACATCACTCCCCCTTTCGAGGGAGGTCCTTTCGGACAACACCAAGCTTGTCTCGAAAGTACTCAAACTTCACACGAGACAGAGGTTTGGTCAACACATCTGCAACCTGCTCATCTATGCCAACATATTGGAGCTTTACAATTCCCCTCTGCACCATATCACGAATGTAGTGATACCGGATCTCTATGTGCTTCGACTTATCATGGAACACTGGGTTCTCCGTCATCTTTATGCAACTCTGGTTATCACATATAATCACGATGGCTTCCATCTCCAGATCGAATAGACCTGTCAACAACTTCCGAAGCCATATAGCTTCACAACTGGCGGAACATGCTGCAATGTATTCCACTTCTGCTGTGCTGAGAGCAATACTGGATTGCTTCCTGCTTTGACATGAAGTCATGGATGACCCCAGACTGAAACAACATCCTAAAGTGCTCTTTCTATCAGAAGCACTTCCAACCCAATCTGAATCAGTATAACCAAACAGTCTAAAGTCATGATCTCCAGTATAATAGAGACCATAATCCAATTTACCCTTAAGGTATCTCATCACATGCTTTGCAGCTACAAGGTGAACACGTCTGGGCTCTACCAGATACTGACTCAAGGTGTTCACAACAAAGCATATATCTAGCTTGGTATTCGTCAGATACATCAACGAACCAATGATATGTCTATATAGAGTAGCATCAACCAACTCTGACGAAGTATCAACCAGGAGCTTCAACTTTGTTTCCATGGGTGTGTTCATGGATTTACATTCCAACATGTCAAATCTCTTCAGTATTTCAACTGCATACTTCCCTTGGTTAAGGAAGATCTTCTTTGGGCTCTGCCAAACTTCAAGACCTAAGAAATAATGCATTAGGCCTAGGTCTTTCATCTCAAATTCTGCAACGAGCTTCTTCTTGCAATCTGTGATGAGCTTTTCTTCTCCTGTTAAGAATAAGTCATCCACATACAATAGCAATATAACTGGCTCATCATTCATAACCTTGGAGTAAAGGTTAGAATCAACTTTACTCTTGGTAAAGCCTAAGCTTGTCAGGGAGCTATCAATTCTGCCATACCAAGCTCTAAGAGCTTGCTTCAAACAGTACAGAGCTTTCTTCAACCTGCAGACATGAGTCTTTCTATCTTCAACTTCAAACCCTTGTGGTTGTTCTATATACACTTCTTCTTCAATGACACCATTTAAGAAGGTTGTTTTCACATCCATTTGGTGTAACTTCCACTTCATTTTGGATGCAAGAGCTATGATGGTTCTGATAGAAGTGTATCTAGCTATAGGAGCAAACGTCTCTTCATAATCAATACCTTCCTTTTGAAGAAAACCACGAGCCACAAATCTTGCTTTATGTTTTTCAATACTTCTGTCTGCTGCATGTTTTATCTTGTATATCCATTTGGAAGATACCACATCTTTGTTCTTTGGTCTGGGAACTACTTCCCATACATCATTTTTTATAATGGATTGGTATTCTTCTGTCATGGCATCCACCCATTCTTTCTTCTGAATGGCTTCTTCAAAGCAAGTAGGTTCCTTTTCTATGAGATCACACACCAGGGCCATATAACTGGAGAATGGCTTAGGTTTCTTGCTTTGTCTCATGGTTCCTTTTGGGGCACCATACTTCTCTGCATCTTGAATAATTTCCCTTGCTCAAGCTGTCTTTCTCTTGTGAGAAATCGTCATCTGGGGAGGTTCTTGAGATTCTATCATATCATGATCTTCTCGAGTCTCATCATCGGGGGTAATTGTAACTTCCTTCACAGGTTCTACTACTCTGGGAGCTACATGTTCTTCTTCATATACTTCTTCAAGCTGGCATTTCCTTGATCTTTTGAGTGCTGCATCTTCATCAAAGTTTACATCTCTGCTGATCTCAATATGATGGTAACCTGGTATGTAAATTCTGAAGGCCTTAGAGACCTCACAGTGTCCAACAAATATTCCCTTCTTTCCTGAAGGTTTCAGCTTAGTTCTCCTTTCTTCCGGAATGTGTACAAATACTGGACAACCAAATATTTTTAGATGGCTTACTTCTGGCTTCTTTCCGTTGAACATTTCTTCGGGGTTTTTGAATCCAAGTGCACCATGGGATAATCTGTTTTGGACATAAATTGTTGTTTTTACTGTTTCATCCCATAAGTGCATTGGAAGATCTTGATTGTGAATCATAGTCTTCACTTCTTCCATAATTGTTTTATTCTTTCTTTTTGCTACACAATTTTGTTGAGGATTATAGGGAGTGGTGAGCTCCCTCTTAATCCCGACATCTCTGCGGAAGCTTCCAATTTCATTTGAGGTGTACTCTACTCCATTATCTGACCTGAGTATCTTGATTTTTCTTTCGGAGAGGTTTTATACCAAGGTTTTGAATTCCTTGAACTTTCCGAGTACTTCATCTTTTGATTTCAAGAAATAAACCCAAGTCTTACGAGAGTAATCATCAATAAATGACACATAGTATACATACCCGCTTAGAGAGGTTGATGGCATTGGACCACATACATCTGAGTAGATGAGCTCCAAGATTCCTTCTGCTTTACTGTCGCTTTTTGGGAAAGGATTCTTTATGTTCTTTCCTTGTGAACATCCCTTGCATACACCTTCACGATCAACCTTAAATTCTAGTAAACCTGTAACTACCTTGCTTACATATGGTAAGGCTTTGTAGTTGATGTGAGCTAGTCTTCTATGCCAAAGTTCACAAGGACTCTCAGTGGAGTGAGTCAACGCTGCATCTGAGTGACCTTTTAACTTGTACAAACCACCTTCTTCTGTTCTGATAACAATTGCATCTTCTATGGTTTTTCCTTTAGGCCACATAAGAACTTCACCATCTATGAATGCAACCCTGAAACCTTTCTTATCTAGAGTTGAGATAGAAAGTAAGTTCTTTGACAAACCTGTTACATAAAGTACATCCTTCATTCTCATCGGAGTCCCTGAATCAAGTTTGTAAGTGGATTCTCCCATTCCTTTGATAGGGTATTGATAATCATCTCCAAGTGAAACTTTCTGGGGGAAGTCCTTTTTTGTAAGACTAGAGAGAATGTCTTTCTGACCTGTCATGTGCTTAGAGGCATCGCTATCTATGAGCCAAGTATCCTCTCCAGGTGTTATAGATCTTGAGAGGGCGGAAAATAAAACATAATCTTCAATCTCTTCTTTAGTCAACTTCTTGGGTGGCTCATCATCTTCAACTGCATGGGCATGATGTCTTTTGTTATTTCTCTTCTTGTATTCTTCCCTTCTGGCAGGACAATTCTTAGCAATGTGTCCCATCTTATCACAATGATAACATTGATAAGAGGAGAAGTCTTTTTCTTTTCTTTGACCCTTATGATATTTCTGGAATCTCTTTGGAGGGTGATATTCTTTATGGAAGTGGGTGAATCTCTTTGGGGAGTGAGATTCTTTATGAAGGTGGGTCTCCTTTTGGAAATCAGACCTTTTCTTTCCTCCTTTAGCATGAACAACTAGGGCTTGATCTTCATCCCTTAAAGGTACGACTTCTCGGTTAGCTACTCTTGTTTCTTCTTGAACACATTCTTCCCATAGACTGTCAAATTGGAGTTTCTCTTTTCTTGCACAGATGGTTTGGATGAAGGCATCCCAAGGTCTTGTGAGACTATTAAGAGTTGTCATGATGAGTTCATCTTCATCCAAGTTGTCTCCAATTGCTTCTAACTGTTCTTTGAATTGAGTAACCCTAGAGAAATAATCTTGAACTGTTTCTCCTTTCTGCATCTTTGTATTCTTGAGTTGGGTTCTCAAGTTCATCTTCTTGATTGATGTTCTTTCCTTCATACATTTTGGTTAGGGCATCAAACATCTCTTTTGGAGTATTCTTAGAAGACACTTGAGGGATCAAGTGGTCTTTAATGAAATCTGCAATTATCCTTTTGGCCCTAATCATATCCTTCTTGTACTTCTCTTTGGTTGCAATTTCTTTGGGTTCCGGTACATTTTCTTTTATGAATTTTGCAAGGTCATTCTCTTCAAGAATGAGTCCAATTCTGTACTTCCAGGCACGAAAATTTTCCACACCTTCTAACTTGTCAACAAGCTTGGTGCTTGCAGACATCTTGACCTGGAACTAGGAAAATGACCAGAAAATGAAAGTGCTGAGAAAATGAATCTGAAGTTACCAGGAGATGTGTTGGGCTAAGGCGAGTTGGCTGGAGTTGACTGTTTCCAAAAATTCCAATATTTACCCCTTGAAATTTGACCTGCATAAATCTGGATTGGTACTTCTGGTACTGGCTTTGGTTTCCTGGTACCAGTCAAAATTAGGGTTTGACTTTTCGGAGAATCTGGCCACTGAAAAGGTGTGCTCAAGCTGCCAAAGGATGCGCTAGGGTAGGGAGCACTTCCCTAGATAATTTTTAGTTAGAAATAAAAAGCCCTAATTTCCTTGTACGACAACAATGACGTTTTTAGATACCCAGTGAAAGGTGCTCTATTCAGTCAAGCTCTGATACCATGTTAAATTTAATGTTGTTTACTAGGTTATCAATGCATTTCCAAAACAATAGCATATTGAGGATCATTGAAAGAAACACAATCACAAGGTACACAACATTTTATCCTGGAAAATCCTCATGGGGGAGAAAACCCAGCAAAAACTTCCTGAATAATAGATTGCCAATACAATGCCAAGACTAAGACCAAACCACCAAGAATAATCTAGGACTGAGCATGCGCCTCTCTTCTCCTTCTTCTCGCAACTGCAACTACCTTCAAAAGATGCACACTTAGAAGTGTGAGTGAGTGAGTGAACAAATGAGGTGCCATCCTCACTTATAAATACTGGTGAGGAGGTGCTAGGGTTGTGTCTCTTCACTTAGTAGGGCTGGCTTCTTCTAAGACTGGTTAAAACCACTTTATAAACCCTAGGGGCCTACTTTACAAATACCACCATATAAATATGGTTTGACCAATCCACAAAAGGGGATTTTGTCTTATACAAGACCCTACATGATCAATCCACAAAAGGGGACTTGATCTATAAGATAATAACTCAAATATAATTAGAATATTCTTCGAAGTTACAATATTTCAACAGAGAGATAGTGTTTTCGACACCATTTCATCCAAGATGAGCCTCATGGACACCCTAATCCGACCCACTATTCCATATGGCTTAGAGATTTGGGGACCATCTTTACTTGAATTAGATTGGGCTTCAGTAGAGAGAGCCCAAATTCTTCTTCTCCGCTGCATCATTAGATGCAAGCAGACAATACCTCAACACATCATCCTTGTAGAGTTTGGAGCTTAGCCCTTTCGGCTTGAGACAGTGTTCAGATTGGTTTCCTTTTTACATCGTATCCGAAACTTTGGAGACTCGGCGAAAGCAGGGATCGATACCCGTACTTGGCCTATCGTTCTTTAGAGGCTATTGCCCTTTCTAGTCCTCTGGTTGGTTCACAGGAGTTTCAGGTCTCCTAGCGTCAGTGGACATCTAGTTAGATCATCTTCCTCCATTTAGATATTCCTTAGATGCACTTGGTTCACCTTTTACCTACTAGACAGGAGCTGAACAAGATCATCAGGGATGACATTTACAGGCAGTGTGTGCAGATCACCTGGGTCAACCCTCAAGGAGGGTTGCACCTAAAGATGGCCTTCTACATTGAGCACTTTTTGGAGTTGAGAGATGGGCTCATTGTTCGACCTCAGTATACACTTTGTCACTGGATGCATGCCCTTCACATTCCATTCGACTAATTCAGAGTGGGTTCTCATAGACTTCGAGTAGAGATAGACCACCAGATTGATAGATCAGATAGAATCTGCTAGGTATTCTATTTATAGGAGGTGAAGATCGAGGTGCACTTTATTTTTCGATGCCCCCTCTACTATGAGATCAGAGGGAGGTTCCATTGCTTGTTTAGGGAATCTCAGATCCTCACTGGCTTCTTCAGATATCTCGATCAGAGATGTTTGGCCCTATACATACAAGAGGCTCTCAGGTTCTGAGCACATACTCTTCAACCTCCCATCAGAGTCGACTCTACACAGAGGATCAATTCATTTTTCACAGTGCTACCTTCAAGAAGGGGCACCAAGCGATCGACCGACATCAGTACAGATCCAGACCCTAGATCATTGAGGATCTGCGAGGCCCTGCCCCGTTCTATGAGATCTCAACACCATAATCATATTAGATTCCTTCCTGGGAGATGGACTAGACCCTCCAGACCTCAACATTGTGTGACCTCTGCCAGACAGCGACACAGTGGACAGTCCGCGTTTCCTACCAGGTCTTCTTCGGGCCAACATACTTTATTGGGTTTCCTTCATTCAGCCTTAGATTTTAGGAGAGGTGGGTCTATGGAGTAGACCTATCACCTGGATCTTCTCCGCTTGTGCATCTTTGCCCTGTTGCGGGGTTTAGGACTTGTGGCCGCGGTTGAAAGCTCCCCATACTTCAACCTAGCTCACATTATCTACGTTTTTGCATCTTACTTCATGCAACTTATTCCATTATAGGAGACCGTTTGGTACTCCTGCATTGTAAAGACATCATTGTACCCATTAGTCCCTTTGGCCTACTTTTGTGGTCACTAGTTGGAAATTAATAAAATTATCTTATCCTATCTTAATTATTGCAGAAATAAATTTTATGCCATAGCATTAGTCACACGATAGTTAGAAATCAAATATCGGATGCATAAAATCAATTACACACATACATAAGTAGTTACTCCTTCAAATCTAGCTTTTCATTCCTTCAAAAAACTTACAAGGAAACCTCCACAAGTTGCCAAAAAAACAACATTGCACGGATACCAAAAACACCTCAAACTGAGCGGAACAACTTGCTGGGAGAGTACGACCTATTGTACGGTCGTACAACCTATCGTACGAAATGTAAAGATCCATACAATACCGTCCATACGACTGTACTAAACTGTTGCATGGGACTGTGTGCTACCGAAAATGTCTCTTTCCTGGTTGTCTTCTCTCTCTCCGTCTTTGTCGCTCAGCTTGCTCAACTGCTCAAGTGTGTGAAATCTCTATCTTGAGTTGTCTTTACAGTTTTAGTAGAGACCAAAACCCTAATCCATTTTTGAGATTACTCCTAGTCTAAGTCATGCATGCATGAAATACACTTTTTAGATTCAACCGCTAAAAATAAGACTTTCACTTTCTAACTAAAGTGAATTACAAAATAGAATTAACTTTTCGAAAATAGAATCACTTTTTGAAAATATAATAATTTTTTGAAAATATAATTACTTTTTGAAAAATATCTCGAACTACTTTTTGCACGTTGACACAGAACCTGTGCGGAAGTTCTTGTCTGAGCTATAATTCTTAACACTCCCTCTTAATGAGCTATAATTCTGCACCAATCCAAGTCTGTCTTTGAATGTCTCAAACTTCCCTTTTGCCAAGGGCTTGGTTAGAATATCATCTACCCATTGATTCGTGGGAATATGCTGGAGCTTCATTGCCCTCTTTTGAACCCTATCTAGTATGAAGTGATATTTGATCTTTATATGCTTGGATTTGTCATGAAACACTAGATTCTTAGAGAGTTTGATACAACTCTGATTATCATAGTAAATGACCGTGGGATCCAACTCCTGATCAAACAATCTTGCAAGTAACTTGCGAAGTCAGATGGCCTCACAATTAGCCGTACTAGCTGCCATGTATTCTACCTTTATCGAGCTAAGTGCCATGGAAGTCTGCTTCTTGCTGAAGCAGGATATCATCACTGGTCCCAAGCTAAAGCAACACCTTGAGGTGCTCTTCCTGTCCGTTGCACTGCTTGCCCAATTTGAGTCTGTATACCTCGACAACCTCACTTCACCATCTCCAAGATATCTCAGACCATACTCCACCATGCTCGTCAAATACTTGAGCACATGTTTTGCTGCTACTCAATGCTCTTGCCTTGGCTCCACTATGAATTGACTCAAGGTGGTCACTGCAAAACAAAAATGGGACTCCTTCCCACTTACTTCAAATCCCCGAGGTTGCTCTGTGTACCTGACGACTGGAGAAAAAGTCTCATAGTCTACTCCCTCTCCGGGGGAACCCTCTTGCCACAATCCTCGCTTTAAACTTCTCAATGCTTCCATCTGCAACATGATTGATCTTGTAGAGCCACCTAGAACTCACAACTGACCTTCGTTCTGATCTTGGCACTATCCCAAACATCATTCTTCATGATGGAGGTGTACTCCTCCACCATGGCATCCTGCCATACCTACTGGTTTGCTGGCTCCTGAAAACTAGAAGGCTCAGAATCTAGAATGTTGTTCATCCATGTCATATAGTTTGGAAACTTCTTTGGAGGTTTGCTCTCTCTGAATGTGCTCCTAGGAGTCTAAATATGCTCTTGAGCATCCCTCAATGTCTGACTGAACCATCGAGGTCTCCCGACAAAAGTGCAAAGGGCWACCATCTCCCCTTTTCCACTTGAAGGCTGCTATATTGGTATGGAAATCACTAACGATCCTAGCTCAACCTTCGGAGCTTCCTGCTCCTCATCCTCTATCACTAGTTCTAGAATCTCCTTAGACCTATGCTTGCTGCATGGGAAAGCAACCTTGTCATGCTTGCCAAGCGTGCACCTTGTACATACACCATATTGCTCGACTTTGAATTTTGGAAGACCTATGACCATCCCCCTCAGAATAGGCAACGCCTTGTGATGCAAGTGCCCCATCCTCTTGTGCCACAACTCGCACAAGCTATCACTGTTATGCACCAGGGCTCGAACAGGTTCCCCTGCAACCTGTACAAATTGCCTTCTCTAACCCCTATTATTTGGGCTAGATTCTTTCAGTCTAATAAGGACTTGTTGGTTCTTGAACTCCACTGCAAAGCCCTTATCCTTCATAATTGAAATTGAAAGCAAGTTCTTCCTTAGACTTGGTACAAACAAGACACCATGAAAATCTAAAGAATTACCTTACTCGAGCTGGAAGTGAATAGTACCAACTCCTGCTACAAGATACTTGGCATCATCAGCAAGCTCAACCTCTACTCCCGAGTCCCGCTTCTTTAGACCAGAAAATAATTGTCGGGCTGATGTCATATATTGAGATGCCCCACTGTCCACATACCACGCATTCCTCGGAATTGTGTTGGTAGAAAGGCAAGATACCCACGAGAAATCCTTCTCGAACTTGGCAAGAAACTCGTTCATTTGAGTTTCTGTAGAGGCTACTACCTGCTTTTGTTGCTGCTCCCATTTACCCATCTTCTTATCTAGACATTGTGATGCATAATGACCGTACTTGTGACAACTAAAGCACTTGATTTTACTCAAGTCCTTTCCTAACTGTGAGGTTGACTCCTCACTCTTTCTTTTACCCTTGTTGGGTCCTTTACCTCTACCCTTATTTCACTGACCAAACAACTTTAGGTTCTCTTCACCATCCTCCTTGCTAGCCTTTGACTCCATCCAAGTGTCCTCCTGGATACAATCATCCCAAAGCCTCCCAAAATCAAGAAAGTTTTGCTGAGTGTAGATACCTTTGACAAATGGTTCCCATGAAGCTGAAAATCCATTCAGTGGCATGTTCATTAACTTCAGATGTTCAACCTTGTCCCCAACTGCTGGAAGTTGATCACGAATCTGTGTGGTGTTCATAAGATAACTGGTGACTGTGTCTGATCTGGTCATCACTATGGGTCTTAGTTTGTTCCGCAATACCATCTTCCTGTTTATGTTCTGACTTTGGTAGAGGCCAACTGGGGCATCGACCATCTCCTTCACTATCTTCTTCACGGATACATGAGGAATCAAATGATTCTTTATGGCATCCACAATCATTCGCTTGGCCTTCACTTCCCTCTTGTTTTGAGCTACCAAATATTGCAGATCTGTATGCGGAGTCATAATGTTCTTGATAATATCCCAAAGATCATTCTCTTCTAGTAAGAGTGTAACCCTCACCTTCCTTGATAAGAAATTCAAGGCACCATCTAATCTAGTTCAAACCTGAGGCACGCTGCTACCATCTTTGAGATCTATTGCACAAACTCCCAAATCTGAAAATAAAACTTTGAAACCCCCTCACTGCTGGTCCTTCTTCCCTACAGTTGATTTATCACTGCAAATCCTAGAGAATCTCAATCAGAGAAATAAGCTTTGATACCATGTGAAAATTCACAAGCCCTAGGTGACTAAAGTTCTTATGATCTCCATCAAACGAGTAGATTGCTGAATTTAATTATTGCGGAAATAAATTTCAGACCATAGCATTAATCACACAACAGTTGGAAATCAAATAGCAGAAGCATAAAATCAATTACACACATAAGCAGGTAATTACTCCTTTCAAATCTAGCTTTTCATTCCTTCGAAAAACTTACAAGGAAACCTCCACAAGCTACTCGGAAAACATCACTGCACGAATACCAAAACACACCTCAAACTGAGCGAAACAACCTGCTGGGAGAGTATGGCTTGCAGTATGACTGTACGACTTGTCTGTATGGACTGTATGGATCCATATAGTACTATCGGTATGACTCTATGAAACTGCTGCACGGGACTGCGTGCCGTTGAAAATTTCTTTTTCTTGGCTGCCTGCTCTCTCTCCCTCTCTATCTCTCAACCTGCTCAATTGCTCAAGTGTTGAAGTGTGTGAAATCTCTATATTGACATGTCTTTATAGTTTTTGTTGAGACCAAAACCCTAATCCATTTTCGAGATTACTCCTAGTCTAAGTCATGCATGCATGAAATACACTTTTTAGATTCAACTAGTAAAAATGAGGCTTTTCATTTTATAACTAAAGTGAATTAAAATAGAATTTACTTTTCGAAAATATAATCACTTTTCGAAAATAGAATTACTTTTCGAAAAATATTTGGAACTACTTCTCGCACATTCACACGGAACTTGTGCGGAAGTTCCCATCCGAGCTTAAATTCTCAATTGTCAGGTCATGTCTGTCACCACATATCTTGTTAACATATTTTCTACTTCGTGCTGGTTGGAGGGATTTCCTCATTGCCTTTCTTCTAGCAGGCCTTCCCCCATCAACCACGACTCATTTTCTTTAGGGGTTGATCTAGAGGCTAAGTACCTTGTTGTGTGTAAGCCTCATTGGTAGGCTACCTTGCATCCAAAAGTACCTTCCATCCTTGGGGTTTAATTGAATGATTCCTTTTAGTGTTTTACTCCAACTCCTTTATTCACACTATTAGGGTTGTACTCATATTTTGGTGCCCATTATGGTGGACCACCTTGCATCTAGCATGGATTTTCATTAATGGTCTCTACCTAGATGGTTTTGCTCATGGTTGACTCCGATTCATTATCCCATTGTAGAGATTCTCTCTTGAGGTTGGTTACTTTTCTATTCTAAGTGAAGTTATTTGGACATGTACAAAATCCATCTAGTAGATACTTGAAGCTCATACGTGTGAGGCCTTACTCATAGGGGTCTTCCTTGTTCCTTCTTTATAGGGTTTATCTATTCTAAAGGTTTGGGATTCTCAACATCTTGCAGGGGGATCCTTTCTCCTAGATGGAGCCAATGTTAACACCCAAGATGAATTTCTTTGAAATTCATATTGGGTATTTGGTAGCAACGGTTCGTGGATACATTATGGGGCAAACTCAACATTACAAAGTTCACCATTCAACATCGACTATGAAATATCCCTGATCCGGCTGATCAAGATATTTGCTACTGTCTTACTGCTCCAACGTGCAGATCTGATACACTGGGGGTTTCTGGATGCGTTTTAGTGGTTGATGAAGATGTTCTTTGTTTATTGTGTTTGCATGTCAGCTATTATGGTTGCATGTAGGTTATTATAGTTGCATGTAGCATAATAAAGGTTTTACAATCATAAAATGACGCATGCAATAGCATAGAATGTCAACTGCTCAATATTATGAATAATAACAGCGCATGCATGGGAATACAAATCGCCTACTGAAATATATAGACTAAACGTTAGTCAGATCTCATGGATCTGTACTGGAATACAATCAAATAACAAAGAAATACCCGTGACCGCAAGAAGGCAGCAGATCTGCTGCATGCACGGATAGAATGACCAAAATGAACGATCCCGGATGAGCACGGTGACCGCTATCAGCTAGAAAAATCGATCTCAAAACTCCACCGTCAGAATGACCTCAAAACTGCTCCAATCAATGCGCCCTGGTTGCTGCACTGGAAATAATGTCTGACGGAACCCAGAACGGACCTCTACGGCACTAGATCTGAACTCCTTGGGGGTTTGCACCCCTCCTTGGGCACTGAATGCGCCCCAATGGATTCCACCGTCGGAATCTACCGCTATGTAGCTCAAAACGATCGTCTCGTCTCGTAATGAAATGGGTTGGAAGGGTTTGGCCGAATCTGATAGGGAACCCCTGCATGCAAGGCCAAATGTCTGTCCGGAATGATTGCGCCCTAAACAGCTGTATGGGTCGCTCTGCAAGATTCCATCGTCGGAATCTGATGAAGACTGTCTCAATGGAAGCGCCCTGGCTAGATCTCCACTGGGTCGGAACGAATCTGCAATCGGGACCATGGTCTACTGCAGATCTCTGAATCTCCTAATTAGCTTGTGCCCTCCTTGGCTAAGCTGCGCCCTCCACACTGAATACTCCTGAAATGTACGATGAAATACCTGGATGGTATCTCCGATAGGCTAGGGTGTGTATCTCAACACCGAAACTGATCAAGGGTGGTGGTTTCCTCCAGAAATCCACAAAACAATAAGGTCGGCTCTCCTCCTCCTCTGGAAGCTCTCAACATCAAATCATAATCATGCATAATGAGGAATTAGGTCAAATTCCTCTCTATATACCTTTCC
>JASDQU010013037.1:8696-19837 GCA_032191745.1 Picea mariana | reverse complement strand
CCCTCTCTTCCACTTGGTGTGCCCTCCTCTCTTGGGGATCTTCACCGTTTTCCTATATAATAGAGCAAACTCACCATTGTTGAGTTAGTTGGAGTTTGGGAGAAGGCTTGAGTTTGTAACACTATTGTATCTATATTTTTCATTTGGAATAAAAGGCTTTGGAGGCAATTTTGGCATGGATCTCATGTGCAGTTGCTCATTGTCATGTACCAATCTATGAGGTGAAATTGTTTCAATCTATTGCTTTCATTTTGTTTGATGTAGCTTTGATCTATTAAACTTGTTTGCGTCTTAGATCAATTGTCCTTCTTTTAACAAGAATTACTAAGCTTTCTTGCATTTTTAAGTCTTTTTAATTCTCATATGTAATCAAAGAATTCATGCTTTCTTGCTTGTCTATCATGCTTTCTAGATTTCATATGTAAAGGATACTACTACTTAACATTGTGTTTGTAAGTGTTTTCAAGCTTGTAGGATCTCATACTTGAAGAGAGGTGGAGCTTTCTTGCATCCTCTTCATCTTCAAGATTCATAAGGACATAACCCCTCTTTCCTCTACCAAGAAGACTCCATTTTTCCCAAGCATTCCAAGGGCTTTAAAGCATTTATTCTCATCTCCTTCTCAAACAAAACTAAACTTTTCTTTTGGGTTACTTCAATTTCTTGCAAAGTAAAAGTTTCATTTAAAGGAATATTATAAGATTTATTTTTCTTTGCATAGTAAAGCAAGTAGATTAGATCGCTCTTTAATCTAGTTTGCAATTTACTTCTAGCTTCATTTTTTTTGGAAAATTTTTGAAGGCTAAAAGTAGTTTCAATTTGTAAGAGATTAAAAGTCATATTTAGGCATCTCAATAATATTACTTACTGTTTTGGGACAGCAAGTAATATCATATAGAAAAGGCCTCTTATTTCTTGTTTTACTTAGCTCTAATTCTCATTTTTAGTGTAGTTTTACTTAGTTATTTTTCTTATAATTTTGTTAATTAACTAACACTTTTTGTAGGGTCTTCCAATAGCATTTTGGGCATCTTTTGCCCCAATTAACTTGTTGTTTTTGCAAGTTTGACAAAAAGACAAGGGGAAACGCTGCCCAAATCTTAAAGTTTTGAAGTCTCAAGAGTCAAGAGCCCCCTGAAGTACCTTATACTTGTACAAAACTCCTAAAAAGATTGTAAACCCTTTTGATCCATTCATATAAGGATCCCGAGTCTCTAAAAGAGACCATTGTAACCGAGATAATAAAATAAGTAAGCCAAGGGAGGCTTCACTTTGTGTTTCCCTCTAGGGGAGTTGGTGTTGTGGTTTGGACAATTTGTCTTTCTAGTTTTCTTTCAATTTTTCCTTTTTGTTCTAAATTTCAAACAATCTCACATAAACAATAAAGTTAAAACAAATCACAATCTAGTTTAGTTTCCTTTTATGCAAAGTAGAACACTAATTGATAGTTTACATTTCTTTTATGCAATTTCAAAGTTGGAAATAAACCATCTCCTCAACTCCTCGCAAGAGGTTGGTCAGTGAAAACTTAGTAATTAGAAAAACATTTCCTTTCAGCATTTTATTTTATTTGTTTAAAACAAACATTTCCCCTCAACTCTCAGTGTTGTTCCTAACCCTTCCAGTTGTGAGCTTGTCTCGATCTTCTAGGAGTAAGTTTCATACACGCTGGGTTGGTCAAGGTGGATAGATTAATAGGGAAATCCTTAAGAAATATTGCTTCAGTGGAAACGTAAGGGAGTTTGTGTAAGATATATGGTGGAAACTTTGAGATCTAGGTTCTCCCTGTCGGATCTCCCACATTCTCTTGGGCTTGTGTGAAAAATCATAGGGACACTCTCCGTGTTAGATATTCGGCAAGCTCAACCTCCACTCTAGGGATATTCTCTGAAGGGCCAAATCTAGATTAGCTCTCAAACATTTATTTTTTGCAAATAAAATTTACCTTATTAATCTACCATCAAAGGACAATTTAATAAAACACACGATCTACAACTTCCCACGATACCTTTAAGGCACTGGTCTCATTACATATTTTACAAAGCCATTTGCTTCAAGTACTTTACTTTTCAGTTATTTATCTTGAAGTATTTCCTTTTACTTGCATCTGTTATCTCAAGTATCATTTTATGCAAGTATTTCTTATGTATCTTGTGGTGGTTGATTGATATATGCTCTTAGAATAAATTTACTTCATATATTGTCTTTTGCAATAAACTCCTAGAATATTAATTGCTTAGATTTAGTTTTAAGCCTTAGATTATTTTCTTTAGGGACTACCCCCCTTGGCTTCGTTAGGAGTTGGCCTAGACAGAGGAGTTGAGGATTAGGTGACAGCACCTTAACTCTAACTTTCCCCCAAGAACACACCGAGTGGATTGAAGATTTCTTCCATGTTACCGAGGTGTGTATAAAGGTGACAACTAGACCTTCGTCACCTTCATTGAACTTACTGGTGAAACCTTTGGGGTTTCGGTAAGTTCTTAGCATATTTCCAAACAAAGAGATAGCTTCTAGAAAGGCCACATTTTTTGTTTCTCAAACATTTTCTTTTTCAAGGAAAATAAAATTTACCTCGTTAATCTACTTTCAAAGGACAATCTAATAAAACACGCGTTACAACAACTACCCACAGTACTTTTAAGGCATCAGTCTCATATTTCAGATACCTTTACTTCATGAACAGTAATTTGTTTCATTCATGTTATTTATGGTTTTCTTAATAAGCTTATGATTTCTTGCAGATATTTGTATCCTTTAATATATCTCGTGCAAGTACTTTATACACTGGACATCTATTTTCATCAAGCTTATCTATTGAATGAATGAATGAATGTTGTATGATTTGCTTTAACGTAATTGTCTTATTTGCAATAAACTCCTAGAATTACTTTTTTTTGTACTTAGATTAGCTTTTAAGCCTTAGTGTTTTTGTTAGGGATTACCCCCCTTGGCTTCGCTAGGAGTTGGCCTAGACGTAGGAGTCAAGGATTAGGTGACAGCGCCTTGACTCGAGACTTGCCCCCAAGGACACACTAAGTGGATTGAAGATTTCTTCCACGATACCCCAAGTGTGCATAAAGGCGGCAACATAACCTAAAAAATGGAAATCAACATAAACGAATGTTGCAATTAAAAAATCAAACCTAGATAAGCATTAAATCTCCCATTAAAAAATAGCAATAAGAGTCAAATCTCATGGAAATTGCAGACCCTATACTAAATCTCAAAAAACAAAGAATTGACAAGCATAAATTTTTATACATACATGGGAATATGGAAATGGTAGATCGGAGTCAATCCACACTCCACAATAGTTTTACTAATGGCAATGAAAATACCGTATTTCCCCTTGTTAGCTCAATGAAAAATAGTGACAAACTACTCGGCTCCAATACTCCATCTCTATTTTTCAAAATGAGTGGGAAAAAGACAAGAATCGAGTTATAAAGCATAATTGGCACAAGCAAGGCAATATTTCACATCAACTCACAATAATATCAAAAAACATTGTGATATTTTCAATGTATTGCAATAATATCGCAGATAAGAAAATATCGCGATTTTTTGTGGCAATAATATCAACTATTCCAAAAACATGAGATATATTGCAATTTTGGTAACAGAGATGCTAACTACATTCATCTCACTATAGAAGTCTATTTGAGTCTTCTAACCTTGCTCTACCTCTACACAAATCATAAGGCTTGGTATCGTTGATCGTCCCCCGAGAATTCTTCGAAGGCAATTTTCTCTCACTTTCTCTGCCTTCCTTTGGGGAAATGTGCCAAATTTTTTTGAGTTGTAAAATGTGAATCACAAACAATGCATCATCCTCTTGTGCAATTCTTAGGCCAAAAGTTATACAGATCTTATTATTTCCTACAATGACATAGCTAGTTTACATAAAGTGGATAATTATGGTTAAAGTATTCAACATGGTCTTTGATTATGCACAACTCCATTTTTTAACTATCAAGATTATCCCCTACTTCTATGTAAAAGAAATTTGACATAGTAAATTACTAAATACATTGATAATGAGCTGTCTAATGTTTTATGTAAAATAAGGCATAAAAAGCTTGTGAACCACCAACATTAAATATAACATCAAGTAATAAACATGACTTAAGGATGGGATTGTTACAAGCAATACATAGGTATACCGCATTTGTGCTGCAACACATGAACCTGTCAGATATCTGGCATTCAATGATTATTCTCAAGGCTTCTCTCAGCCTCTCAGATAATCCAATGTTCCAACACTCAAGTAAGTCAAACACTTATTATTGTTTTATGGTAGGTAAGTTTAGACATAGATTTTATACATGGACACACTCATTATTGCTTTATGGCAGGTAAGTTTAGACACAGATTTTATATATGAACACTATTCTTATCACACTCATTGTTGTTTTATGGCAGGTAAGTTTAGACATAGCTTTTATATATGGACACACTCATTATTGTTTTATGGCAGGTAAGTTTAGACATAGATTTTATATATGAACACTATTCAATGATTATTCTCAAGGTTGCTCTCAGCTTCTCAAATAATCCAATGTTCCAACACTCAAGTAAGTCAAACACTCATTATTGTTTTATGGTAGGTAAGTTTAGACATAGATTTTATATATGGACACACTCATTATTGTTTTATGGCAGGTAAGTTTAGACATGGATTTTATATATGAACACTATACTTATCACACTCGTTATTGTTTTATGGCAGGTAAGTTTAGACATAGATTTTATATATGGACACACTCATTATTGTTTTATGGCAGGTAAGTTTAGACATAGATTTTATGTATGAACACTATTCTTATCACACCTTGAGACGGTTTTAAACACATCAAATTCAATGTGATTGCGTAAAAAGCTGCCATGAATGAACACAAACTTTACCATGTCTTCCAGGCAGAGAATATTCAATCAATTCAATTTTGTAGCCAAAAGAGGGTACCTGCACAGGAAGCTCTTCAACATAAAAATCAAATTCTTCTCCCCATATTGGATTCCTTGAGCCAGGAACCATGGAACTGCAAGTACAGTAGAAGATTTTGAGTACAAATACTCTTACAAAATTGAGTTTGAAAGTATACTCTAACAAATGCTCTTATGCCTCTGCTCTATTTGTTCTTTAAGAGATTCTTCAAAAAGAAAAAGAATGTGAAACAACAAGAACTAACCCCTGTAAACTTAAAAAACAATCTCTTAGATTACATGCAATGCATAGACGTTAACAATGGAATTTCCACAAGGCTGAATATAAGAAGTTTTCCTTGTAAGGAATATAAGAAAGATTGTTTTGATTTAAAATCAAGGCCAAGTTCAAAAATGATGTATCTCCAAACTGAAAACAAAAGAATGAAATAGAAGACTTTGAGTACAAATTCGAGTTGGATAGTATGCCTTTCACATAAAACTCTTGTGCCTTCACTATACTAATCCTTAAATAGACTTGAAAAAAAGAATGCAATACAAGAACTAACCTCTCAAAACTTTAAAAATTGTCTCTTGGACTACTAGCAATGCATAAATATTGACAATGGAATTTCCGAAAGGTTGAATCCATCCAAAGATATTGGCAATGGAATTTTGAAAAGGTTGAATCCATAGACCCATTCCTGATAAGGAATATAAGAAAGATCATTTTGATTTCAAATCAAGGCTAATTTCAAAAGTATGATGCATCTCCTATCTGAAAAAAGAGTAATATGATGCAGACCTCCCTCTGCAGTGAGGCTATCAGCCTTATGGCTGTAGAAAACCAAGCCCTATATCAGAAATTTTATCCAACAAAAATCACTTGTAATTAGCTCAAAAGATGCACCTAGGTTAGTAGTGGGTGAGGGCAGATTTTTAGGCCTAGTCTAGGGTTAGTTTAGGAGCAAATAGGGTTAGTAGGCTAGGGTTAGAGCAACCCTAATGGCTGTAAGTTAGTTTTACTACAGCAATGAGAATTTGTGGGAGAAGGGGGATGCCCTAAGGGAGGAAGAATCCCCAAGGCATCAAGATCACTATCCCAAAGAGACAACTTTAAAACTTGAAAATTCCATGTTTACCAAGGCAGCAATTTATTTCTCCAATGCAATAAGTAAATGACTAGTGCCTTTAAAAATAGGTTAATGGATTCAAGCAAAGAAAGAGCTARAGATACTACCTACTTGGGGGTGTAAATCCTCTTACTCCCCAAGGCAAGTATCTCTAGCTARGGTTTAGGCTAAGAGGGTGTATGTCCTTATACTTCTCTTAGCAAACCCTTGTTAAACCAATAGCATGTAAGCATAAAGTGATGGAGACTAAGGTGGGGGTGTATTCCCTTATAYTTCCCACCTAGCTATAGCAAATAACCTTGACTTGAAAAATAAATGATAGCAATAATGTAGAAACCTTACCAATTCAAGGAAAAAGCTAAGACAAACCACCATAAAAGCTAGAGAAAAGCCTTCCAAGGCTAGCGCATCACTTCCATCAACCAATAATCCAAGACATAGCCATAAACAAAAGCACAAGAGAGAGAACTAGCCAAAGAGAGCGAAAATTTCAGTCCAAGAACCTCTCACGAGAGGGAGAGTTATAATAAAATGAAATCTTATGATCTCTTATTTATACAAAATGTCACTAAGATAGTTTGTCCACATAATTAAGGGTAAAACACAAGACTATGGGTCAACAACCCTAATCTTGCCCCTTTTTACAAAGTAAAATTAAACAATTCATTTTAATTTCACTTTTGCACAAAGAAAAACCCTAGTTATAAGGACGTCACCCCTTTAGGGGGCGTTTTGGCACTAGGAGAAGGTCGTTGGTGATGTACGAGTGTAAAAAGGCTTCCCAAAGCCACATGTCAAGCATCCAAATAGCTTCACTCATGGTCAAAGCCTCAAGCCCCTCAAAACATCCTTGTGCCAATGCATGTTAACCTCACCACCAAACCCTAACCCCCCTAGGTGACGTCATGCCTTTAAAGGTGATGTTTTGCCTCTCCTAGGCAAAACGTTTGGCATGTGGGGGCTAGGTTATGTCGTCCAAGTCATCTTTTAGGCCTTCAAAGTTTGATCTCTCTCATCCAGCATGCGGGCCCTTGGCATCCACCTGTAGGCTTCAAGCCCCATGGAAGCCCAAGCTAGGCTTGTTCTTCCAAAACTGTCCACCAACTAGGTCCTGCAAAGACAAATAACCACGCCCTCCAAGGATCTCAAGTCATAACATCGTGATAAGTGAATCCAATCAATAAATGAGCCACTTAAGCATGTGCATCAAAGATTACTATGTCAAACAATTAAGTGATCAAAGACATTATGAGACTTGCCAAGCTTAAATATGGGAGGGTTGACGAGGTGTCCTATTGGGTAGATCTTTCCCTAGGTCAAGGAGAGTTTCCAAGAAATCCCTCTCTAAGCCATGTAAAGTGGGTGAAGTGGTTAGGGTCAAGACTCAATGGGCATAGGGCTCATGACATACAAGAGGCCGTAGTGTCTCATTCATGGGTGCCTTTGTAAAGGGTGGGTGGTACCTTCGTTTGCAATGCACTCTTTCCAAGCCCATTATTTTGCCATTCTTTGTTTCTTTCATAAATTTAAGGACAAGTTGAAGGCCACTGGCCTAGCGTGGTGTCCAGATAATGACAGTGTCACCCACAAATCCCTAGTGGAAATGAGAAGGCTGGCTCGTGATGAGACCCCATTTTTCTCAACCATGCAACTAAGAGCCATTACCCTGGCTTGGTGACCAGATGATGGTAATGTCATACCACTAGATATCCATAGACATGATAGGCCAGCTCGTGATGAGACCTCCTATCCTCCAACTAACCTTTTTTAAGCACTCTTAATCATATTTCTTGTGGGTCCCCCTTTTCTCAAAGATAAGCGTTTCATTGCTTTCTTGGGTGACCCCTAGGCGAAGCGTCTAGAAGATTCGTACATAGGCTTTTATCTTTTACCCAACATCAATCCCTCTGGGCCTTCAGCCCCTTCTTCTTATAGAATGAGGGACAACTCCTTCTTGGGTCAATACACCCTAAAATCCCAAGAGATAAGAAAATGGGGGGAAATAGTGATGGAAAGTGGTAAGTATGGTCGGGAACGATACGATGGCTCTTCAAGGGAGTTCCTAGTATCAAACCCATCCCCAAGGAAGACCACTTACTAGTGCACAATGTCAACCACCAAGGTGAAGCAGGGCAAAAGGTATAATATCCAAGCATATATCATGAAATCTAAAGCAATCTAAGATACAACATACTTAAATGCCTCAAATATTGAAATGATGCTCACCATAATACTGACTTGTACCTCATGGAGCAAGGCCCACTGCCTTCCGGAAGCCAGCTGGTGTGGTGGATGCCATTTGAAAATCTACGACTTTTGTGGTGGTGAGAAGGGTATCCATCTGTGCAAAAGGATACTGCTAGTCATGTAGTCTCTCGTCACTCCATATCTGCAACCTGAGGGCCTCGAGACATAATCTCCTTAATTATCCACAAAATGGGGATAACATCTTATACAGAGTTCCAACCCAAACTCCCTTCAGCGACACCATTGCTCCTTGAACCATCCTGCAGCTTATCTTTTCAAACACTGTTTTTACACCTACATTGTCCATCTTGCTTATAGAAATCAAATTTTGGGCCAATCTTGGGATGCAAAACACCAGAGAGGGTTCTAATCCTACCATCCATGAGCTTCAACTTGACTTTTCCTCGTCCTACGATTTTGGTTGTCAAGTCATCTCCTAGAAGAACATCACCTCCATCATAACTTTCATATTCACAGAACCACTCCCTCTGAGGAGTCATATGAAAGGATGCACTTGGGTCGACCAGCCATGTCTCATGATCTGCATGTGTGCTTGAAGAAACCAAGTACACATCCCCTCCTTTGTCTGCGGAGGTTTTTGCTTCTACAGAAGGAGCATCATCAAATCCCTTCCCTCTCTCAACACTTTTAGATCTACATTGTTTCATGTAATACCCTTCTTTTCCACATCTCCAACATACCTTTACAAATTTTTCGAGAGATTTAGATCTCCCACTTGAAGATTTATTTCTATTTCTTTCCTAGGAGCGTCCTCTTGCAAATAAGGCATATGTGCTCTGGCTTTCCATGTTTTTCCACCTCATCTCCTCGAACAACAAGGATGAGACCGCATCATTGAAACTTAAGGTAGTTGCATTACTACCTATGGCCACAACCAGACTATCCCACGAGTCTAGTAAAGAGCACAGTAGACTGATACACTTATCTTCATAAGAAATCTTAATATCAACTGATAATAGTTGACTTACCATTGTATTGAAGGCGTTCAAATGCTCTGTCACTAAGTCTCCATCTTTCATCCTCGGGTGCGATGCCCCCTTCCACTTKATCATGATGGGGGGATGACTTAGTAGCCTGTATGAATCCCATAGGCTATATTCAATGAAGAAAAAGGGAGTCAGGGGTTTATTTGAYGTCACTGAGCTAGGAGATGTTATAATTTTAAAGTGACATTAAGTAAAAGGGTAATAAAGTAACTTTTAGATTAATAGTTACTTAAAAATTAGTAAAAAGTGACTTTTAATCTTTAAGTGCAAAGTAAAAGGGGAATAAGGGTCATGTTGATTAAGTCAAAGGGGAAAGATCTAGAGGGAGGCATCGAAGAGTTATAAAAAGACGGGTAGCAATCCTCTTTCCTCATTATATTTTGGATTGATCTCTTGATTGAATGCTCTTGTGAGCCAAGGTTTTCATTGGGTTTTGGCATAAACCATTCCATTTGAGTTTGGTTTCGGTGGTGCAACAACCACCCTAGCTAGACAAGGAGGATCAATCCGGGATCATCTTCATTGGAGCTTCATCTTGTGATTTGACTTCAGTTGGAGGTGTATCGACTTGCTTAGGAGGTTCATGGAGCTTTCTTGAGGGGACTAATTTCATCTTTTGCAGAATCGTGAGGCTGTGAGGATTTGGAGGAGGCCGTGAGCGTTTAGAGCAGGCCATGATTTATATTTGCAGGGCCGTGAGGGTTTAGAGCAGGCCATGATTTATATTTGCAGGGCCGTGAGGGTTTAGAGCAGGCCATGATTTATATTTGCAGGGTCGTGAGGGTTTAGAGCAGGCCATGATTTATATTTGTCGGGCCGTGAGGGTTTGAGGAGGTCGTGAGGGTCTTGTTGGAGGATTGTTGGCACTTGGGAGGCTCATGGGGTTTCCTAGAAGGCTCGRCCTTCTTCTATTTGCAGGGGCCATGAGGGTTTTCAGCCATAGAGGAGTCGTCGAGGTAGTAGAGGAGGGTYGTGAGCCCATCTCTTGGCACTTAGAGGGTCYGATCTCATCTATTGAGGAGGTCGTGGCATTATCCCAAGTTTTGGCTTGTTATTGTTGTGTTTTCATTAATGTATTGCAGCTTCCATAGCAGTCGTTAGAGACTTGTTATTGTTGTGTTCRGGGYTTCATTCATAATAAAAATGCCCATGTTGTCTCTTCTATCTCATTTGTACTTGGATTGTATGCAATGTGTTTGACRGAAGTCTTTTAGTAGAATGTATGCAAATCGTTTGTAGAAAGTTGTCAACCAAATTATAACAGGAAAACATATGTGATGCAAACTATTTGACAAAAGCACACGACCAAAAATAACATAATTGTGCAACATAACACTAATATCCTAGCCTAGCACACTTGGGGATATTACATCAGGTTATACAGCTTCTTTCGCAGGAACAGTTTGTTTACCAGGGACTTAGACTAATACAAAGCCCCTAACTTATTCCATAATGCCTTTATACAGCTTCTTTCGCAGGAATGGTTTGTTTACCAGGGACTTAGACTGATACAAATCCCCTAACTTATTCCATAATGCCTTGGTTGTAGCTTCCCTGACAAATTCAGTAATACTAAATCTGACAGACACAATCGAATTTAGCTCTTTGCGTTCAAATCCAACTTTACTCGGTCTTTTGTTGACGTCCCTGTAGGTGCAGTACCTCGATCCACAGTGATCCATTGATCTTTGTCCACCAACAAATATTCCATCTTGAGCTTTCACTGCTCAAAAATTTTCCCATTAAATTTCTCGATCTCTATTTTTGAACTACTTGCCATTTCTTTCACCACAAGATTCGATACCACAGAGAACCCACTTTAACAAGG